>PVIC010031130.1:0-21439 GCA_004025085.1 Thryonomys swinderianus | reverse complement strand
ATCTTTTGAAACTGAACAAACTTCCAGGAAGATGGCAGGGTGATGAGTAGCAAAGAAAGAACTTCTCTGAGATTTGGTGTCCTGACACTAGAATAAAGTGGTGTGAGGCAGAGAAGGAGGGAAGTGGGTTGAACCTACAGATACACAGTGACTCTTGCTGATCCCATAAGCTGCAGAAGAGAAAGGAACCAGTGGAACAGAGCAGTAGATGCAGTGGACTGAATTGGCTGCTGAATTATTTGGGTTCAGACGTCACTGAGAAGAGGGTGAGAAGCCATAGCCATCTTGGAGAGGGGCCAAGTCTGGAACTCCAAACACTTACTGCCCAGCTCCACCTAGTGGCCCCCACTGTCTCTGTGAAGGTGCCAATTCCACCTCAGCAGATCTGGGAAAGGAGCTCAAGCCAGCAGGAGACATACAGACTGTGACAGTTTCAACAAAGCCTATCCTAGCCTCCTAGTCAGAAACCAGCCTGCAGTTCAGTGAGACTCATAACCAAGACTTGCTGAGATTGTCCACAACCCACAGTAAATCAACAGCTGACTTGCTTGGATCTGGACTCAACAACTCAGATCTGGGCTCCATCTGCCCACTTGTCTACCAGCGACTACAGAGACATATCTTGAATTGGACTTTTTTTTCCCTCTTTCTCCCTTATTTTTTTCTTTTCCTCTTTTCTGATTTTTGTTCTTGTTCTCTATTATTTTTATTTGACTGTTTTGGGGTTTACATGAGTCTGAACATGGTTTCCAGACATGCATTTAGACACAATATAATAAAGTTGTCCAAGACAAAGAGATGATCTTGAAAGCAGTGAGAGCAAAGGAAGTCATCATCACACACAAGTGATTCCCATAGAGTTGATCAGTTAATTCTCACAAGAAACATTGCTGACCAGAAGAGAAACAGGTCACATACTTAAAGTACTGACAAAAAAAAAAATAAACCTGCTGGCTGACAGTGCCGCACTGAGAAAATCTGTGCTACAACAATGACTAACTCACTGTCACCCACTGTCCCTGAGTTTAGAAGTCATTAGTAATGCAGCAAGAGAAACTTGAGCAACTGGTGAATTTCCTCATCATGACACTGAGCAAGAGGTGTTGGACACACAGCCTGCAGGCTGATGATTCTTATTGCTTGAAATTAGAAAATACAAACTGAACTTAGTGTGACAGAAAGTACATCTGTAACTTCCCGGGACAGAGACTGAGCCTGAAGTTGAAGGAAAAGCAACACAAAGGAACAGATAATGTTCTGGATGTTGATTGTGAGACAGGTTACAACTTGCCAAAATACCTTGAACTGTGCTACATATTAGTGTATGCAATTCATACCTTCAAAGACTTGTATTTACAAATATATATATACAAATACAAAGGGAGCTAGAAACTGAGGGAGAGTCTACCTGTAGGCCGGAGTGTGGATGGGTGTCTTCAGATTTGTGGCCACCTAGTGGCCACTAAGTTCCTAAATTTCTCTTCTCTTCACCCTCAAAGAGGAAAAAAAAAAAAGGTAGGTAGAGCACGGTGGAAACTTAGTTCTGGGCTGTTTACAGTGTTTCAGCACAAAGTACCACCTGCTTAAAACTGGACTTTCGATGTTGTAAAAACTTACTGTTATCTGTTCATCTTGCCATGAAAGTTTTTGTGTCTTAGCAAAAGTTTTGCTTTTTCTAAAGCTAAAGTCTATTTTGGAAAGAAGGGTAAATTCTTTATTTCCAACAGCAGGTGTCACAATTGCCTAAGAAAAAGAAGCATGCAGTATTTTTCTTACTGCAAAAGACACGGGCTAATTACCTCTAAATGTGGATTTGAATGAATTCTGTTAGTATCACTGGTGTGTTAGGGTCACCATGGTAATGAGTGTGACTCCTCCATTCACAAGTAACACACTGGACAGCTGTGATGACCATTTAATAAGAATTCTAGGGAGAAAAGGGAAGCTCCCTGCCTCTTCATGAGTCTGTGTGTGTGTGTCTGCATGCATAGGGAAAAAAAATATATGCATTCTATACAAGGAAACCAGTATCCCAAGTGGTTAAATGTTAAAATGGGAAGGATTGTTCTAGAGAAGAAGTATGAGAAGTAGCCACCTGCTGTTGCTAAGGCTCCCAGAGGGCTCCACACACACTACCACTGCTTCCCAGTTTGCTTTGTCTGTGTGCCCATGTGCCCTTCTTTCCCCGACCTCAGGGCATGTCAGCACAAGGGCAGGAGCTGTGCTGGTGGTGTCCATATGAACACCAGGACTTTGCAGGGCCTGCGGTGGCACAGGAGGCATCGGATACAATGCCATTTGTGGATCACAGAAACACTTCTCTTCCTTTTGACCTCATGCCTTTGGGGTGAGTGGAGGGGAAACAAGGGGTCTCCTCTGACCCTTGTTTCCAGTTCCTCCTGGCTGGTGCTGACTAACAATCAGAAACACCAGGGCTGAGAAATCAACCAACCTCCAGGCTGTACAGTGACCCCGCCAGTGGGCCCCAAAGCCTTCGCATCCCAGCTGGCTGAGCCAAGCATCTGCACTGTCAGGGACTATCAGGATTTTCCTTTTCAAAATGCAATTAGTCCTCCGGTTGGCATGGGAGACACCTCAGGGAGCAAACCCTTTTCAGTGGATGTCAGCATGTCACACCGGAGCTCTGTGCCTACTGTGTCACAAAAGTAGGACAGCTGAGCTGGGGAAAGATGACCATGTAATCAAGGCACAAATGTGTCCCTTCCACATTTATTTTTTTCACACTTCTTCTTAGCTCAGGAATAAACAAACAATAGAATAAAGCAAAAGTGTACTGACTCTTCAAATTGTCAATCACCGGTGGATATGGGGTGTATTTTTGCCTTGAGGAAAATCACCTCCTACATAAAAGCTTCATGTCCCACTCTCTGACAGAAATATGACATTCTGCCTCCAATATGGAAGGTAGAGCCAAAGATGGCGCTCCTGCCAGCCTATGACAGGTGGAAGGACGCTGGGCTCTCATACAATGTGCTCAGGGAGGAAAGAGCCAGGACAGGACATGTTCATACCCAGGTGGGACTGACTCAGGGCTGGCAGTAGCTGAATGGGTACACATTTTGGAGTAGTCGTTGGTGTCTGAATTGTGTGAAGCTCAAAAACCGGCAGAACTGATGAGTCAGCTTGAAGGCGTCTGAGCATCCAGAAACGGGTTCTCATACATAGGTTCTTTGATGCTGTTCTTTTGACAAATGTATCAAAGTGCTCTCATGGGAGCAGATACTTCTTTCCAAACAACATTACTAGAAGAACAGGCCACCTGCCTGGAAGAAGAGGATATTGTGCTTTTCCTAGCTGGATGTGAACATCCAGTTGAAATGTATCACACACCAAAGAGTAAAAGCTAAATGCACATAAGAAGTAAAACAAGACAAAAATCCAAGCAACCAACAGGAAACAAAGAGGTGTTAATTCAGTATAAATGAGTAGTATAAAAGGAGGCAATGCTAAGTCATCAAATCGAAAACCTTAAACCTTGAAAAGACAACATCAAGGGAATGAAGGAAATGAGCAATGAAATATATGTCTAAAGTATTTGTAATTCACGTGAGACAAGGGACTGGTATCTGAAACCCTAACCGCTGCAGATGGTAGTAGATGAGTAGGACGTGGTTAGGGAAGGAGCTGCTGGGCCCCAGCTGCCGTCCATAGGCGAGGAGTGAGTGGGGACCCAGTTCCCAGCAGGGCTTGCAAGGAAAAGTCAAGCACGGAGCTGCCCCGCACCTTTGGGCATGAGGCTGAGGTTCAGGAGAAGGCATGGAGAGTATGAGGGGTCCTCCCATGGAGGAAGGACACAGGGAGAGCTGAAGACAGAGGGCACCATCGCTGGGCTAATGTTAATGTCCAAACAGAACAGAGAACAGTGCCGTCTGGCCTGTGATTTTCCTACTAGTCTGACTCAGGAGATCCACTGGACTGAACACATCTGACAGAGGTGACCAGGCTTCCAACAGACTGGCTGGGCTTAAGGAAACTAAAATGGCTGTTTGGGCCAAGGGTCTGGTTACGTTCCTAGCGTGTCACTTTAGAGCACATGATCTGCCCCAATCATCTTTAACCTAGACTTCTGCTACTCCGAATCTGTTTCAGGTTTGTTTCCTACTATCACTGGACAATATCTGGCCTTCTCATTTGGGATTCCTGCCTAGAAACAACAACAACAAAAAACCCTAAAACCCCAAAACTTGTTTTCAGTGCGACTTCTGAAGAGGACTCATTCCCTTGCCCCCTGCTGACCCCATACAATTCCTGGTATAAGAATTTCTTCCATTTTCCAAATATGTACTGAGAAATGTGACATCAAAGCCCCTTTCTCTGGTTTCCATCACTAACGCTAAATAAAGAGCTCTTCCAGAAGCTCTTCACCTCTACTATACACCTAATAGCAGCAAGAAGCAAACAGGGCTGTAAAACCACTTGGCGCCCTGTGTGGACGGCAGCGACAGCCATGTGGTCACACTCGTGGGGCTGCTGATGCCGACTGAGGATGGCGCAGGCCGCTCAGCATGGGCTTGCACACAGGCGTGTACGTGTGTGTGTGTGTGTGTGTGTGCGTGTGACACAATGTTCCCTAGAGAGCACCAGCTCCCCAGCACGTGTGTGTTTCCTTCCTTTTCCTCCCTTCTGACTTACAGACTCTTGTTATGTGTGATGTTGGCCAAATCTGAAATGAAGGACAAAGAACTTGGCAAAGCCTGAGTCTCAAATTCAAGGTCACATCAGAAACACAAATGAGGTGACTGGGTGGAAGACAGACGCTCTTTACGTATTGGTTCTATCATTAACGAGAGAGAATTTGGTCCTGCTGAGGTGAGTGGAAAAGTGTGACCACGAGGCAGTTTTCAGACCAAAAACATCAGTCTTTGTTAAGGCGACTTGAAGTACACACCAGGTAGGGCTGCTGTTTGGGGCTGTGAGTGGAATGTGGTTTGAGACAGGCCCCAAGAAAGCTCACGGATACTGCGGACAGCTTGACTGTCACACGCTGGGGCTGGTAAGAAGCTATTTTCTTAGTTTTGTTATAATGTAAGACTACTCAGAGTGCCCCTCGGCCTGTGTTGCTGTAAACATTGTGGCCACCAGGCGGCGCACAAGCCTTGGACATTTTCCACAGTCCTGAACTGGCTTCAGATCCATATCTTTTCCTCCTATAAAATGAAACCATACATTTCACACCAGTCTTTTCATTCCACTACCTTTTAAATTACATGAAAGAGATGAAAGTACTTTGAAAAATGTACCCATTGACAAGATGTACCATGTTGGGGTAGGAAGCCGGACAGTCCCCATGAAAACTGACTGCTAGATATAAAAAGAGCATCACACCATGTGGTTAGATTAGACACACATTGCTGAACAATAAGGACTACAGCAAATTGAAAAGTTGTCATTTTATTGACAGTAAAGCTTACTAAAACAATAGAGGAAAAAAAGCCTTCTTGTCCAGTTCAATGCAAATACCAGCAAATACCCTTCTCAAAATGCACTTTACATCCAATAGTGAAAGATATGAGCAAAGGACTGTATCTGACAAAGTGAGAAATATTGCATTTAATTCGTCTTTACATGCCTTAGAGAAACAGAACACTTATAAGAGGCCAGGTGAGGCAGATGTGAATCTCACCATCAAGTACTAACATTTTTCCCAGGTAATACTACTAGTAAAACCAAAGTAGAGTTATAGCGCAGATCATTCATCATTTACACTTTTGGATCGACTATGAGTATTTTGGCCATGCATTTTGAGATTCTTCAGGTTAATTTTTTTCTCTTCTGTAAAAGATAGAGCCCAACCAAAGCTTCAGGCTCCTTAGAAACACATTGGTGATTAAATCTAACTATACAGGCAATTTTTCCTATACGGTTGGCTGGCAAAACTATAGAGAGTAGAAGGACAAGTGAAAAACCAACAGAACCACCTGTTGCCATCTGGAGGGATCCTTTCCAGGACTCCCGGAGATACCAGCATCTGTGCTGCTTTGCTCCCGTAAATCCAAGGGCACTGTATTTGCATATATTTGCCCACACATGTTCTCCTCCACACTTTAGCTCGTGTCTAGGTTACTTGTAACATAGAATACAAAGAAGATACTATGGAAATAGCTGTAGCACTGATTTTTAAAGAAAATAATGATAAGACAAAAGACCATGCGTTCAGCACAAAAGTGATTATTGTCTCTCAAACATTCTAGTTGGTGGTTGATTGAATCCGTAGATCCAGAAACCAAGATCTAGAGAAATGCCTGAGGTGGAAACGTAAGATTCCTGGTGTGGTTAAGTTCTGGAGTCTTGCAAAGTTGCTTCTCAGCAAACTAGGCTGTGATTCATTTTCTGATTAAGAGAAAAACATTAAAAACAATAGTTATTATAAATTATAAAAACTATGTAAAACAAAAATGGAAATTATGGCATTTAAATAATACTAAGAGCCCCACAGAAACAACGTCATCTGCTCCATTACTGAGCTCGTAGGCCCACAGCTAATTGTTGGTTGAATTTAGGTCAGAGCGCAGAGACTCCTAAGTTCAAGGTCACTTTCTCTCTCTCTCTCTGTTTTTAATCTTTACTGGTACATTGTATATACACATCATGATCACACTCAATACTGAGAATCTGTACCAGTGTATGACACAATTTTGACCCTAAATGTCCCATTGTACTAGGAAGTGATAGCCCGCTTCACACCCAAACCTGGGCATTCAAAGAGCTTTCTTATTTCCTTTCTCATCTCTTTTCTCTTATTTTTTCTCTTTTTCTTTGTTTGCTTTTCCTTTCCTTCTCTCTTTTTTACATTAATATGATACTCAGGGCACAGTGTGTAAGGTCCTTGTGGATGAACACACACCCCATGGTTCACAAGGGTGGCATTAAATGAGAGTCAATTAACACAAAAGGGATGGTCCTTCGATCTTTCCTGAGGACTTGACCATCACTGGGGTTTGGATCAATGATTTTCTTTATGGTTTTGATTACAGAGGAGAATTTTTTTTAAAGCATAAAGAGGAACTCTTTCCTGGATCTTTCCCATTCTTAAGAATAATTTTATCATTCTTCCTGCCAGCTTTATAGTGAAACTGTCTTCCACTGTAACAAATATCAACTAACAAACTCTGAGTTCCTGAGCCCGAATGACACGAGACTGTAAGACATAAGAGGAACACTTGGATTCTAAATCATTCAGATTCTAAAATAAAAATACAATTACTGAGTCTCAAAGCATGTTCTTAAATGTTATTGATTTGCTGGCCAGCTTACCAATGATAACACTCAGGTTTTAATCCAGGCTATATGTGCTGATTTATCAAGTGTTCTTTCTAAACAGTACTCTTTTTGCCTTAGCTAGGATTTAATTCAACATCTCAGAGGAAACTGTGTGATTTCTGCACAGATTTTAATGGCCCTAATCTCACAGATGTTCAAGAAGCCCCTCCTCTCATTGCTGTTAGGTCCACACAACCTCATAATTACATTTTTCTTTCCTCTCAAAATGGAGTCATTTTCAAAAGTGAAAGCCTGGGTTGCATCTTTCTCACCTCTGAAATAACCCTGAGTATGTATTTCAGAACAAAAGGAAGAAAGGTCTCACGTGACATGATCGGAAGCGTCTTCTCTGCAGTCAGGTCCACCCTTCAGCCGGCAGGTCAGGGCCTCACAGCACAGGTCAGCACATTTCTTTAGAGCATACAAAAGGAAGGAGAAGTTCAGCAGTTTCTACCCACCAGGCAAGTGCACAGGATTTAGGTACAAGACAGGAGAGAAATTTCACTGTTTAAACTCAGTTACTGTTGTGCCAAGTCCGGTGGAAATGGCCAAGGAATGCTAATAATAAGGACAAAATGTCATAAGCAGCACAAAGTGCTTCTTCAAAATTTGAATAGAAGTATCTACCTTCCCAAATAAATTGGATCTTGGGGTACATAAGATTAATTGAAAGCTGCAAGAAACTATGATTCTGTACTATCCAAACTCTGAAAACAGGGACAAAAATGAGCCCCCTGCAGTATTTTTAGGGACAAGAAAACAGTTATTTAAAAATTTAGATGTCCACCAGCCTGAACTTACTAGATTTAATCAATTATATACAAAGAAAACTATGTATTGAAACAATACAAGAATTGATTGATGTATTTCAAGCAAACAAGACAGTGTGTATTGTACAGACAGAGGTTCCTCTGCTCCCTATGTGCCCTGAAAATAGACTGTCCATCTACCAAAGGGAAAAGCACTTCTGATTTGTGAACTTTAATTTCCTTCTGCTCAAAAAAACGTGCAAAAGTGGGGTAATCAGCAGGAGATAAACTCAACTCTAATTTAAAAGTTCACTACTGGGCAGGTGTAGCTCAGTGGTGCCCCGCCTGCCTCCCAAGTCCAAGGCCTGAGTTTGATCCCTGGTTCTAGGAAAACAAAACAAAACAAAAGTTCAGGTCATCCATAAGCATCCATACTTTACTATCATTAGCAGAATATCTTCCATATTCCTCACTAAATGTTGAAGTCATACCAATCCACACACTACTGTAACCTAACAGTTTCAAATTTCTGAATAAATAAGCTGGACTATAAGGGGGTTCGCTTTCTCTCTCCAGGGAGGAGGGAGGCACCCAAGGGCCTGCGTCGCAGCTTTCATTGCTCCTGGTTGCTTGCTGTCACCCTGGAGCTAGATACTCATTTTCTAGTTACTTTTCTGAGCCCACTTCCCTAAGTGGGGATGGCAGCGATGCTCATGGGTAGCTCTTGCATCACAAAGGAGATGGGACACAGGGCACACGAAGGTGATCTGAGATGTCTAACACATATGCTTTCTACAAATGATAATTGTCATTTTAAAAGTAAAGATTGCTAAGAAAGCAGAAATGGAGTTTGAGATTGCTCATGAGGAGTCTGTCTGAGACAGTCATGGGATTACGTGAGCGCCCTGCTATTTTATAAATGTCAACAGAATCACAGCATCTTAGGTGTGATACACCAATAATTCCTTTCTAAAAGTTCATGTGGCTTCTCTTTTCTTTTTACATCTTTTGACTAATTTGCTTCACAGTTTACATAATGACTTGATAAGCAAAGTTTAATTCTCTCCACAGAGAGAATTTATTTCTAAATGTATAATTGCTACAGCTTAACATGTGATTGACCGACATTATGGAATTCAGGGATTTCTAAGTAATATGTCTAGAAAGGTGGTAAGCAATGCAGTAGTGTGAAGGGTTAACCTCTTTTTATTTAGCTTCCTACAATCATATTGTAAGCCTCTCCTGGCTGTTGAAAGACAACAATCACCAGCAAGACACAAGTGCAAATGTACTTTTGAAATTTTGTGTGAAGTTTAGGTTTTGAAAAAATTTCTGGAAGAACATTTAAGAAAAACAGAAAAACAAATCAAAACACGTGTCTCTCATACCTGAGGAAGGCCACAGTCACAGTCCTCTCCTACTTCCAGGAGCTGGTTCCCACATACCGGCCTTGTTAGGATATTTTGGGGACTAGGTGCTTGTAGCAGGCACTTTGGTTTTTGAGACAGAATGTATCTTTGAAAATGTGAGCGGCAGGTTGTACTAAAGTCCTTTGGGAATTTTGAACTGCAACCACAAAAAGTAAGTAGACATAACATGATATACAACACAGTAGCTTTTGTGTAGTAACTGAACAGGAAAATCCAACTTATCTAATTGTATTACCCAGTTCAATAGAAATTCCAAATTCAGTAAACCTTCAGCCCCACACTATTCCATATGGTGGGTGGCAGTGCACACATGATACTAAGGGAAAGCTTTGTCCTAGACACAAAGAGGCAGGAGTGGAGGTTCCTAAATTCCCATGTGGTTTGATCACTGCCCTAAAGAACAATAATAATAAATGTCACTGCCTGCTCTCATCCACTCATCTGCAACGGAGACAGAAGTGACTAAGAGACAACAATAATGACCCAGCGAAGTGGAATACTTGGAAACTTCTAGTTGCTACAGAAATATTTCTCATCTTCTCTGTGAGTGCCTCAAGAACAAAGGATGAGTATTACGAAGACGTGATTTTGTTAAATATCCTGATATTTTTAGCCCTGAAGATTTCTTTAAGTTGAAATAATATGGTTGTCGTACTCTATCTTGGTTGTTATACTCTACCTTGGAAAACTTGGGGCTCACAAAGAATGAAACTTGATATTTGATAAAACCTATGCATAAAGAATCTGGAAGTTGAACCAGTGGGGTGTGTAGTCTTTGGGGAAAAATACCCATCTGACATAGACAGATGGCGTCTAAATCCTGTTAGGTTTGGGAAATGTCTTTTGCAGTTTAGGGTAACATGATTTTACCTTAGATACTGACTCATCACACAACTGCCAGAGGGACACTTGGTGGTGTAGGGGATATCAGGCATACCAAGGACATGGCCCAGCTCATGGGACATTACTCCTGCGAGAGACACATCATTCTTGTATTTACCCTGGAAAAAAATAGAAACACCTGTTACTTCTTATTTATGAAGCAAAACGTGCTTGTTCTGAACTGTAATTGTGTGGCACTTACGAAGAATGGCTCGAATGAAGAAAACAAGTCATTAAGCTGTGCATTGGTTAAGATTGAATGAAACTTTGAAACATTGGGTCCCGAAAATCCAAACATCATATCTGTGCTGAGTATTTGTTGGACTCACAGATGCTAAGTACTCAGTAACAACAGCCAGGTGAATTACATTCCTCTTGGAAAGTATTTACAGGCAGCATCACAGGGACTACGAAGGCTACGGGGACCATGATGACGCCTCTCATATACTGGGGCTTGGCTGTGTGACACCTACCCATGCCTGTCTTCTTTATCTCACCTCTCCCACCACAGCTAACTGGTTTAGGGTTGTCTCGGGCCACAGAGGGCTCCTAGGTCTCCTCTGTGCTTCAATATCCCTGCTCTTATCTCTTAACACCAACGAAAGTGTGAAGATTTTTGACAGGCCCAAGGTTTCCTAATCCAAGGAATTTTCACAGCAATAATCTACCAGTGCTTTCATTTCTTTTACTATTCATTCAGCAAATGCTCATTCTCTGCACAAGCACATATTCATCTTGCTAGAGATAAGGAACCACAGTGAGACTTAGTATGAGTTTACAAACCTCAATGACCGAGACCGAATCCACGGAGCACAAGGAATTTGAGTTTGCCATTCCTACACTCTTGTGGTTGAAGCCTATGCCACTGCATGAAAGGTAGAGAGACACCATGAAGTCAGAGCCTTTGGAACCGTCAGCTTTCCCGGTGATGACACGGATTTCCTCTGTCGCCCTGGCCTTTTCAGGTCCCTCCCTCCCTCCCCAGAGCAGCTTCTCCTGTCTCACACCCCTACAGTGACCACAGCTGGTTTTCTCACATTCAAGAACCCACGTTACTTATGTCACAGGTGAAACACTTGCGGTAGAACATCAGGTCCTGTAACTGATAGGAGCAACACGACTGAGCAGAAATCCCTCCCAAGGAACCTCAGGCTGACTGTCCACTCTGTGGGAGTATACCTGCTCTGGCCGGCGTGGCTCACCTGAGAAGCTGAGCATGGTCGTGGATCTTCTGTCTCCCCAGGGTAGACCTGTGCCACCACAGGAACCTACTATACGTCTGTCCCATATTGGGTACCACCTTGATCTTATCACCATCAGACCAGATGTCCATCCCTACCAAGGCCACGTGAACATCTATGGTGTTATACATCTGTGGGGAAAGCATTTATCTTCATGAAAAATACAGGAATTCTTTTGCCTTTGGAGCTTTTCTTGATCACATAGGAGGAATAAAGGGATGGGCCACTAGTGATGAATAATTTCCATTCTGAAAATAGAAGCCCTAGAAAATGCCATTGACATAATGTGTGTGATTTTACCATGATGTCAATCCTTTCTTTAATTTGTCTAAATTTCCCATAGCTGCTGTTCTGAAGGCACCATGACACTCTCAGCCCCTTGTCAGAAAGCTGCCCAGAAGCCCCAAGATCCTACGTGGATACTCAGGCTTCCATGACAAACATCTTACCACATTGAGTAGGTTCATCACATTAAACAAATAGCTCCTTATGACGGTGAGATTCCCATTGTACATTTTATACTGTAGAATGCAAAACAAAAAGCATAATTAAAATAGCAAATTAAAGTGAAAAGCCCAATAGGGTACCCGGATTTCACATTTATAGAAACCCTACATATTTTATTAGCACATAGCCTTAGGCAATCACCACAAAAATGAGAAATAAAGAGTGAATTGCATATTACTTTTGCATGCTTTTAATATAATCAACATCTCCTCATTCCATAACTGCCATATTCAAGACTTTGATTCAACCAATTTTAATTCAAGAGTTTTTTGATGGGAGATAGATCAGGCACTCATGAAATTACAATATTATTCAACTTTAAATTCAGTAAGCTAAATTAACCATTTAATTTGAAAATAATTTAATATTAATTAAAATTTGATTATGAAGCAGAAGCTAATAAGTAAAAGCAGATTAAAATATTTTTCATTTATCTACTTAAATATAATTTGTAAATTCTGTAGTTTTTTGCCAGATTTATATGTAAATGTTATTTATATTAAAGATATATTTATATCTGATCTTAAAATAGAAAAGATTTTAATATTTTAACAGTTTACTCTTTTTTATTTTTCATTTTTTGTGATTGCCTCAGGCTATGTGCCATTCAGCAGTGGGACAGCCAAGAACACCAGGTGGACCAGATGCCACCTTACATCAGGCGCTAATTGCTTGCTTTTGCTTGACAAATAAACTTAAACGTTGAATGAAGTGTCCAAGAAGCACACAGACTTCATACTCACAAAGGCATTGTCCAGCACCAAAAAGAGATCGATGTACTTCTGTCCTTGAAGGAAGTCTTTCTGCTTTACAAATAATGAAAGAAGAGTGTTAATGTCTTTATTGTAAAAGATTCCAAGGTTTGCAGAAGGTTCCCCCCCCCCTTCAGAGAGGGATTAAATTGGAGAACACACTTTGCACATAGCAGGTGTCGCTCAGCACTCTGCATAGCTTGCGTCGCTGCTGAGACAGCTGAGGTTCACAGCTGCCGTAGATCGGGCCTCACCTGTGCACTTCCAAGTGACCGAGACATTCTTCGACGGCCTTGTTTTCTGCCAGCTCTTCTCACACCACAAGTGCGATTAACACTGTCTGGCTCCTCCCCATTGTACTTAAGGACAGCGTGTTCACTCTGGCCCATGCTTCGCAGTGGCTTGATCAGATATTGTTGGCCACGATGTGCAAAGTATCCTCTGTGAGACAAAGACTTGCGCTTCAGGATTTCCTAATGCTCAGACTCCCACACACCTGCTGCGAGAGACTCATCACCTCCGAGCCCAAATTCATACACACAGTGTCTGCTCCCCCCACACAGGTGAAGCTGTAATCAGACTCTGTCAATATTAAAATGATGCCTATCTTATTTACCTAAAGAGTCACTAAAATGAAGCAATCCCTCTCCAGATTTGGAATTTACACTATTAACCTGATAAATGTATTCTCAGCTCTTTTATTCACTTAGCAAATATATCTTGGCAGATCCCAGGAAGTAATGGGGAGTGGAGTAAAGGAATGTATAGAGACCAAGAAGTCAGAGGGGAGAACAAAGGATCAGCGTAGCCACTTGGGACTAGTAGTGGCATAAGGAATCTTCTTTTATAGTAAGATAATTGATTTAAAAAGAGAGCACTGAATCCAAATGAGGTAATATCACAAATCCAACACAGAGGCCATTACAAATTATATCCGCAAAGGCATTTTATGATATGGAAAGAGTTACAATGTCGTATTATGTATCAATGATAATGAATGAAAAATTACATGTTTTCTTTCATATTTTATCCACATGGAACGCCTGTAAAGGGTTAAAACACAACAAAGTACTAGTAATGCAGCTCTTTCAGCAGTAAAATTTTGTGGTAGCTGTTATTTTCTTATTTGTGCTTCCACTAATGGACGTTCCCTAATTGGCAAGAGGTGCTGATGTGAAAGGGACACCCACGCATACTCTTAAAAACCTATGTTCAACTAAGAGAACTACAGAGAAGAATCTTTATCAAACTAAAACCTGATTCCTCCAGAGGGAAGTAGATGAACTTGGCCCTCAATCCAGAATGTAACACTCTTGCTACAAAATGGCCCTAGACTTTGAGAGCAGCTGATGATGAAATAATTGTGATGGTAGTAATTTATTCCTCATCTTAAGCTCATAACAAACTGATGTTTCATATGTAATGATTATGATCGTGTGTCTCACCTTAACCCATCACAGGTGCTAATACTTGCAATGGAATCCCTTTCATTCAGGATGTGACCTTCATAGTAACAGTGTTTCTGGAATTTAAAAACACATAGCCAGGGATGTAGTTCAGTGGCACAGCACTTGCCTGGCAAGTGCAAGGTCCTGAGTTCAATCCCTGGTACTACAAATAAACAAAATAAACAGATGAACAAATACACACATATGCCTTAGGGATACGTGTACACACATATATAAGTATAGTTTACACACACGCACACACTGCAAGGGCACATGAATCACAGTAAGTGGGAAGCTACCATCTGGATGAGGTACAGAGGTCCAAGTAGTGTCTATGTCCTTATCACCTTCCAGAAACAAAAGCAGGGAGGGTCTCAGAGCTTTCCTGAATTGGTGTCGGGTTGTTTCTCAGACATTAATTTGCATTCAAGTGAAGCCCAGTGCCCAGCATGTGAGCCTGCTTGTGGAGAAAGCAGCTGTGGCTGCTGAGAAAGAGCTACTCCCTCTGGGATTTACTGGACTGTCGCAGGGTCTCAGGTTGTGGGGACAACTTTCAGGAACTTAGCTCCCTGTGTGAGTCTCAGAGGTGCGTGTTCATAAAACTAGAATCCAGATTTTCAAACTAACTGGTTTAATTCGGCATTGTCATTGGACTATTAGTGAAACCCTTTTGATTTAAGACCCTAGAATATTTATCTACAGCCAAGACTGAGACATGAGTGATTAGTGGTCCATATCGTGCTGGGCCACATATCCAACATCATCCTCAAAAAGTAAAGAACAATCTCTGACTTTGACTTGACTTTCTGCAAAGCTGGAAATGCACCATGTGTATGATTGTGTCTTTCTCAGGAGACTCCCTGTAGAAACATTTTCTCATGGAAGACTTGGGAAAGGTCCCATATGGTGACATCAGCAGCCTCTAACATTTGAGCGTAAACCAATTCATCAAATACTCTCCACAGAGGAAAGTTAACAAAAGTCACTGTACCTATTCCATGAGTGTTTTGATAAGAGGAGGGAATGAAGTGATATTTTGTAACAAAGGTATTATGGGGCTTTTATTTATAGAGTTTAATATGCCCTGAAGGATGTCTGTGAGTCAGTGTCTTAGTTCGATGGTATCTCTTGATACCTTTGGATGACCTTTAATGTATTATTTCCTGCTCTTCTCGAGTTCTCTATGGTTGACGACATTTGGTTTCGTAGTATAAGGTAGTGACTTGCCCAGATACAAACAGATTCATTAAATAACATACTCCATTGCTGACCCAAAGAAAAATGAACATATCTCAAAGAAACAGTAAATAGTGACAAGACCTTTCAATTACCTATCAGGGAAAATATTTCTAACTTCTGGTTAAAACTGTCTAGGGATAAGTGAACTTTAGATTCCTCCTAAAAATGCAACATTTAGAAGTTTCCTGTTACTCCTACCTTATAAAAACTCTGAGTTTCCACTTGTTGTCTTACAAGTCATATATGAGTGCCTTGATTCAAATAATTTTTTAGAGTTATCTTTGGATCTCTGCAATTTGTAAAGTCAGTGATAGATGGCGGGGGTGGGGGAGGTCCCAGGGAGTGTTCAGCTCCTACCATGTTCTGAGAGCTCCTGGTTGTTTCTTCTCCTCCGGGGGAGTAGTATGTTTCAGTGTAGTCTGGCCCTAAGACATGCCTGTAGAGAGCAGAAAGCGGTGCAGCATCTTCAGAAAGTGGCTGACAAAGGTCCTTCACCTCCCCTAAATGAATTATGTCTATGATGAGGAAGAATCCACATTTCAGCCCTTGACTGCTTTCCAACATTGAAGCTTACACCAAAAATATTATTAATAGCCAAGCGTGGTGACTCACGCTTGTAATCCCAGCACTCAGGAGGCAGAGACAGGATGATTGCTGAGTGTGAGACTTGCCTGGACTACATAGTGAGCTCAGGGCCAGCCTGAACTACAAAGTGAGACTCTGTCTCAAAAAAATATATGATTAATAAACAAATTAGAGGAAAGAAATGATTTGAACTACTTTTCAGCAGCAGATTATTTTTTGTTTTGTTTGTTTATTTGTTTATTTTTTTGAGATATGTGATATGTGGTATTGATGTCTGGTGGGCGTGAGTCACCACGCCCAGCATTTTATGTGGTTACCAGGGATCAAACTCAGGACCTTGCGCTTGTGAGGCAGGCGCCAGAACCACTGAGCTGAATCTCCAGCCCAGCAGATGTTTTCTTAACTGACAAATGGGTCACTTGAGGATTCTTTGCACAAAGTACATGACCTCCAGAAATCTTCGCAGAATGCTAGGTCACAGGAACATATCAAACATCATTACTTCCTAAAAGGAGTTTATTGAGTGTTATAGAAGTAGGTGAAGACATATCCCCTAGAATATATTTCAAATCTGCACACTTTTGAATCATCCTTGGACATAGGCTTAAAAGCAAAGAAGGGAAAGAAAAATTTTGATGGTAAAGACAAACAGAAAAAAGAAACATAACATGTATTGGGGATTGGGGATGGTATGGAGGGGAGGAAATGGGAAAAAATGAAATCAAGGTGCATTATGTACAGGTACAAGTTCTTGGTGATGAAGTTGAACATAATGTTTACCTAAAAGGTATCAATAAACTCAACAAATGGAGAAAAGCTAATGGAAAGTGCATTGAAGACCAGAGTTTACTAAGGTAGAAATAATTTAAATAAATTGCAAAAAGTTCAAGGAAGAAAGTCCTACTTTTCTGCAGCCTGCATTCTTTTGCTGTTTGCAAATGATCCCCCAGGAAGCACCTGCCCTCTTGGGTAACATCAGCACAAATCAGTACCATCTACAGCTCAGGACTGCTACTGCCATATGGAGCAGAGTCCCAAGAACTATTCTTTAACCTTTGCTTATAATTCAGTGACTCGATCTGGGGAAGTTCCACTTACTTGACTTTCTGTAGGTGAAGAATGATTTCTTCTCCATTTAGTTTAATCAGATACTGAACTTCTGCTAAATAAGTTTCCTGAAAATTTTAATGGTATAATTATATCATATGGTTTACATTTCTAAATATAATATTATACATAGAACAAATTAGAATGTGTATACACATATAAGCTAATAACAGTTCTCTAATGCCTTTAAAATGTCTAAAATAAAGAATAACTTCCACATTACGTCCTAGAAGTACAATTACCTAGTAACGATGCTGATTAAACTAGCTCCACCCTCTGAGATACAGACTTGCCATTTGTGCCCGTGGGCAATATACTATAGTCCTGAGTACATAATGGGCCACAAATAAGGGAATAATAGGGCATATATTTTTGCTTTAGATGCCATTTTAAAATCTACTAAAATGTAAATAAGATTGAAAAATGACAAGATGAGGGAAATGTTTTCAATAACAGGGTAGTAAAAAAATCAGTAATCTTCATGAATTAAAAATAACAATGCTCTTAACTACTGAGATGAAGTTGAATTCTCCACTAGAGACAAAATGACTTAGAAAAATGCACTGGGAAAGAGGGTTAAAAATAAGATAAAGAAATGAGTTTGGAGCATCTAAAACATAGCATCATCTCCTACACATGCGTGTCCTCCCTGGAGTCCTTGGTTTTCCTCACAGATTTGAAGAAATGCCCCAGTACTGCTTAACTGCAAAACCAGGTTGAGAAATCACATGATCTGTCCTGAAGGAAAGGGAGGGCTCTATAAATGAATATCAAGACAAGTTTTTCCCTGAGAATGGTGACATCACTTCAGTAGGCAAGGAGGACTTTGTTCTGTGCCTGGATGGCTGTAAAATCTCCCACAGCCCTTCAGATCGCTTACCTCTTTGCCATCCTTCTCCGTCTGGTTGTTCTTGATTTCTTCTTTGTGCAAGTTGTGTAGTATTTTAGGATGAACTATTTCATGGAGGTTAAACTCAGGAGTTTGCTTTATGGCTATTGCTGGAGAAAATAATATTGATATGAAGATTTAAATGTTTTTGTTTTGGTTTGGTTCGAGGGTATGTAGGTTTGTTGAGAGAACATCAAAGACCAGTGAATTCCTTGTCTAGAAAGCAAATATTAAGAACAAATTGAGTCTCCTATTTTCATCTCGCCATCCCCCTCCTCTCTGTCTCTGTCTTGGGCTCAGGCTCTCTCTCTTTCCAGTCTGCAGAGACTTCATAATGATGAAACAATTCTTTGAATGATTTTCCCTTATGCAAATTCTGGACCACCGTGACTAGAAACAAAGGTTAAGCAGAGAGACTGGTGAGCATGGAATTCTAGTTGAAGTAATCCCGTTCCTTCTTCCTCTATCATCATCTTCAAAATCTTGCTATATACCCTTGCGGCTTCTGCTTTTCCTTTTCTATGTCTTGTTCTCAGTGTGATGAGACTGAAAACACCAGATATCAAACTTTTCCTTTGTAGGTAATACTCAGTGAGACTGCAGAGACTGTTGGTTTTATAGTGAGCCATGATACTTTGTCTTTCATTTCCACCACTCCCCCCCCCCCCAGGACTGGAGAGTTCATAAGAAATGCTGTTTTCATTTATCTTTCTTTGAAGAATTTTAAAGCAACAGAAAGCAGGTAGGAAAAGTGTTTAAAGACAAAAAATCATTCTTGATGTACAAATAGTAAGAAAATAACATCATGGAGTCAAAAGAGGTGGCTGTATATCCTAGGTAGAGTACATAGACCTAGAGAAGGTGCTTCACTTTTATAACATTTACCATCAAAGAAAGAGATTCATTTACAGCTTGAATAACAGTGCATTCTAGGAAAATGGCAGCACACCCTTTTTCTCGGTAATAATCCAATCATTTGTGTAAGGTCAGTCATTTTTAAATGCCTATGTTTTCACACTAAAGTCTCTGGGCTTTGACACTTTTTCCCACTCACTGTGTGGTACTGCAGGGCACTGTCAGTTCTCCACCTGACCGACAGGCGGAGTCTGCAGGAAAACAGTAAAAGCTTCTGGGTTTTTGCTTCTGTGCTGTCCTGAGGAAATCCTCATGCTGGGAATCAGAACTGAATTAGTAAGTATTCATTTTTCAAATGATAATGTAAATCCATTAGTGAGAATAGTCTTAGGCTTGAAATCAGAGTAAACTTTAATAATATCTGTCCCCAATTTTAATGCTACCTGTGCAGTGTTGGGAAAGCCTTTAAAGTATTTGTTTATCTCAGCACTTGCTTTATTTGGACTTGGGGATATTTTCCAAGCAGATCTTACTATCTGATTCAGTCAAAGGCCTTTGTAATATTTCTAAAGTAAAAGCCACACTCAGTAGTGTCTCTTTAAGAAACATAAAGCTCAAAGCCAATAAGTTTTAATGAAATTCCAAGTTATTATTTCTCAAAAATATTTCATTTCAGAAGTGGAAACACTGAGACAATTGTGTACTTATACTTTAACTATAATACCCTATGTCACTATGTCTGATTTTCACACCATCATAGCAAATTAAACTGTAAAAATGTTATGCTCTGGACCGGAGGATTAGCTCAGTGGTTCCGGCGCCTGCCTCGCAAGCTCAAGGTCCTGAGTTTGATCCCCGGTAACCACATACAATGCTTGGCGTAGAGACTCACACCCACCAGCAATCAATACCACATACCACAGTGCTGGGCGTGGTGGCTCATGCCTGTAATCCCAGCACTCGGGAGGCAGAGACAGGAGGATTGCTGAGTTCAAAGCTTGCCTAGGCTACATAGTGAGCTCAGAGCCAGCCCGAACTACAAAAGCAAGACCCTGTCTCAAAAAAAAAAAAATGTTATGCTCCTTTTAAGACAGTAAAAAGCCACCTCTGATATTTCTTTGAATATGAAAATTCACATATTCATTCAAAAATATTTATTGAATGTTAACTTTAAGCAAGTCATGGTTGAATGTGGCTGAATCAAATCAATCAATAGAATGAACTATGGCCCCTCTGTTTATAGAATCCACACTCTATTTGTGTATTAGTCCATCTCTCATCATCCAGAGAGATTGATACATCTATTATATGTATTATAAATCAACTATACACTGGAAGGTGATAAGGGCTATAGTGGCAAAGTATCAGAATAAAGCAGAATTTGAATCCTGGGATGCAAGAGAATGTAGAAATTTGAAGCAGGGTCATAAAATGCCATTGGTGGCTATGTGCTTTAGAAGGGAAAATGCTAAGAGGTGGAGGAAGCCCAGGTCACATTTACACAAGGCTGTGGATTCTATCTCAGCAACAAAAAACATCAAACAGATCAAACAGAGCAACAAGCCAGTGATGCCAGAGCTGCTAGGATCATGTTGTAATATCCATGTTTTTACAGACACAGTCTTGACAAGGCGTGCTTTTAAAGGAGCTGAATAAATGGTTTTGAAAAGCCTCCACTGAGCTGTATGTGGATAAGGGGTGATTAATTAAAATCATTCTACTTTGTCCTTTCTTTTGGTGCCATATTATTATGAAGCAAATAATAGCTTTGTGATGAGCTTACATGAACCTTTTGATATGTCCTTTACCTCTTCCACTACAGGATTCACTACAATTGTGCCCACACAAGGAAATACGCAAGTTTGCAGCACTTTTCACATGATGGCAATATTGACCCTCAGATCATGGGGACCTATGTCATTTTCTCAAGAGGTCTGTAAGCATCCATGGAGCATTCTGAGCTTCATGTGAGGTGTCATTTAGTCTGCTTACCTTGAATTTGAATGACGAGGCTGAGCACGAACAGTAAGACCCAGGACATCTTGGCTTCTGCAGACAGCTCAGAAGATGTGGGCAGACTGAAGCTGTGGTCTCCTGGATGTTGGTTTTATCTTTTTCTGTGACTCTTTAGAAGTCAAAATAAATAATAAGAGCTCAAACTTGGTCTTGTGAGATTGGGGAATGTTTCCTAATGGAATTGGGAAATTACCAAGAAAGCGGAGTGTTGGCCCTTGAGAATGTTCCTCATGTCTGAGAGGTATTTATTTCTGTGGCTAGTGCTCGGTAAGACTCACATCTGGAGAGTGGCCTTGATACTCTCATGGCAGTGGAAATGTACAAACTCAACCACAGTGTCTTCTGAGTATTTAAACATACATTTCCATATGTGCATGCTTAAAGGCAACTAACAGAGAAAACAGACTATAAATCGAACACCAGGAAAAGTTTTGCAAGGGGCTGGGGATTTAGCTCAA
>PVIC010031129.1:0-21511 GCA_004025085.1 Thryonomys swinderianus | reverse complement strand
TCAGGCTGGCCCTGAGTTCACTATGGTGCCCAGGCAAGCCGCCGCGAACTCAGCAATCCTCCCGTCTCTGCCTCCCGAGTGCTGGGATTACAGGCGTGAGCCACCACGCCCAGCATTATATGTGGTAACCGGGGATCGAACTCAGGTCCTTATGCTTGCGAGGCAGGCGCCGGAACCACTGAGCTAACCCTCCGGCCCGAAACCCATTTTTCCAGCACCATTTATTAAAGAGGCTCCTTTAGTAAATTGGCTATTTTTTCATTGGTTCCTTTGTCAAGTATGAGGTGGCTTAGTGTATCTGAAGTTGTTTCTACATCTTCTGATCTGTTCCACTGGTCCTTGGGTCTGTTACTTTGCTGGTACCATGCCATTTTTATCACAGTGTTCTATAATAGTTTCAAATTGGGGATTATGAAACCCCTAGCCATGTCTTTTGCTGTTCTAGGTCTTTTCTGCTTCCAGATGAATTTTTTTCTAGTTCTGTGAAGTATAATATTGGGACTTTAATAAGGATTGCATTGAGTTTATATAGCAGTTTCAGGACACACAAAATAGCCAGGAGTATGGCTATTTTGATAATATTGGTTCTTTCTACCCAGAAACAAGGGATGTCTTTCCATTTTCTGATATTCTCTTTGATCTTCTTTTTTCAGAGTGTTTTAATTTTCAGCAAAGAGGTCTTTCACTTCCTTTGTTAGATAGGTTCTTAGATATTTAATTATTTTGAATGCTATTGTTCACACCGTACATTTTTTTTTTTTGATTTTTTTTTTTTTTTTTTAGACAGGGTCTCACTTTGTAGTTCAGGCTGGCCCTGAGCTCACTATGTAGACCAGGCAAGCCTTGAACTCAGCAATTCTCCTACCTCTGCCTCCTGAGAGCTGGGATTACAGGCGTGAGCCACCACACCTGGCAACACACCATACATTTTGATCAGGCTGGTGGCAGTGTCAAAAGATTCCTGCTCATGGCCAAATTTTTATGTTGCCAGTATTCACTGGAAAGCTTTGTGATAAGGAAGGCTTTTTCTGAGAATGATATTGCTCTTGTTGTATGTAGAAGTTTACACTTAATAATGCTGAGAAGAGGGCCTGAGGGTTAGCTCCGTGGTTCTGGCGCCTGCCTCACAAGTGCAAGGTCCTGAGTTTAATCCCTGGTAACCTCATACAATGCTGGGTGTGGAGACTCACGCCCACCAGCCATCAATACCACATACCACAGTGCCGGGTGTGGTGGCTCACGCCTGTAATCCCAGCACTCGGGAGGCAGAGGCAGGAGGATTGCTGAGATTGAGGATTGCCTGGGCTACATAGTGAGCTCAGAGCCAGCCTGAACTACAAAGCAAGACCCTGTCTCAAAAAAAAAAAAAAGAGAAGAATAATGATTGTTAATTGTTTTTGCTTTTCTTTCAATGTTGGGCATGAACTGCACTAACTCCATTGTACTCCATTTGACTCTTGCAAAAGGCCAAAAACGTAGACAATATGTCCTAATTTTACTGATAAAGTAATGGAGTTTCCGAGGTTAAGTATGTTGTTCAAATTTGTGTCAATGGTAAATATGGCTGATCTTAGCCAGAAGGCTGAGAAACAATCGATGGTAAGTAAAAGATGATGTCTGAGATCGTTTTATGACTCAAAAGCCTGTTTTAAATTTCTTGTGCCATGTACTTTCCTTCCTATTTACTTGAATCCACCTGAAATCATACAGTGTTACCTTGTCATTTTATCAGGGACACCCTGAGACTCAAAGCCAGTAGCAGTGTGAACTAAAACTTCCAGTTCCAGCTCTTTTTCTCCATTGAGCTGATAAAGCCAGGTAGTACTTTTGGCTGAATTGTGTCCTCAGTGCTCCTTGGGGGATCCCCAGAGCTCTTTTAGTTCTGTGAGCCTGGCATAGTCTCTTTGCTTTCTCTCTATTTCAAGATTACTGCTTCTTATTCCTTTATCAAGGAGTTCCTGAGCCACTGGCAAATTGCTAGGGAACTGAACAAAAAGAGCAAATTGCCCAGATGAGGGATGCATGTCGAACTGTCCTCAACAGTGTTTATTTCATTTTTTAATTTTCAAAGCATTCAGAACATAGCAGCTGTGCTTCCTCATGCCGCCAGCCCAAGAATTTGTACAACAGGCCAAAGTATGCTAAAATTAAGAGACAGACTTCTGTAATGGCCATAATGTGTGGATCTAAACTTCCTGTGTGCCAACACAGAAAACACATGACTAGCCTTTCCTCCAACCTCTTGACCTGTCCACTTTCACAGCCATGTTTTCCTTGCTTCTGTGCATTGTTATTTTTTCTGTAATTTTGGGAAAAGTGAAGTATCAATATTGAAGGATAACGTGGTGAGGGGAAAGACATTTTTATCGCTTAAATGATTCTTTTCAGGGAGATCACTGAAGCAAGAAAGGACCATTGCAAACCTATGAGAGCTTGAAGAAATTTACACCCTTTAAGGTACTTTAAGCTTTCAGAACTATTTAGAGTGAAAAGATTTCTTTGGGCCTTGTGGAGAGCCCTGCTTCATAATAGTGGAGCTAGAAGTCAGGCAGCTGGAGGAGTGTTTGGGAGGGTTGGTCCCAGAGCTTCACTAACCAGATTCAGGTGATTCCCCCACCAACCAGGCAGGTAACTATACCTTCCTATGACTTGATTCCTTAACCAAAAGATTGGAGGGGGATAATACAGTACTGTACTTGTATATATGTAGTACAGTAGACTGGTAGGTCTACTGACTGGCCTAACTTACAGCATAGCTTATGGCCAGAATTTTAGTTTTAAGTTATAAACAGAATCTTGAGTTATGACTCAAATGCCAGGTGCCTGTGCAGTTGTCAGATGGTCTCAGATATGGATTTAACTCTTAAAGAGTTAAGCAACATTATAGCCCCCGTTCCTATGTGGGGTTCACTGAGAAACCCTGGGCCAATATTTATCTAAGGGCTCTGGGATCTGCTTATACATAATTGAGGAACTTTGAAGACTGTATAGAGAAGTCTGAGCCTTCAAATGACCAGTTTGAGTTATAATCAGTCTTTGGGAATGAATTGAGTTCATAAGTCAAGGACCCACAGTACTGCATGGGATTTGTGTGAGGGCTGAGACCCTCTAGTTACTTATATTGATTCAGATGTCCTGAGTTGAAAATGACCAAATACCAGATCTAACCCAGTAGCAGAGAGACATTTGTTGGTCAGAAAAATCCAAAAGTCCAGGCACATGGCTGGATTCAGAGGTCAAATAATGTTATCTGAACTTTCTACCTCTAACAAAGCAGCTGCCGTATCTTGAACACCTATTTCAGAAAATAGTCATATCTTGGGCTTTGGTGGATCACCGTGTCCACTTCTGAACCAGTATAGAAGGTAATATCAGTCCATAGGGTGCTCCATTTGGTGTAGAGCAGGTCCCATGATTCACTTGGGGAGCTTGGGTCTATTCAGCTTGAGAGAAGTATGTGGCCTCGAAATGTGTGCTGATGATCACACTAAAGGGAGCTTAGGTAGCTACCAGGAGAGGTCATCAAAGCAGATGTTCACTCCCCAACTTAAAACTCTACTATAAAGCCACTGTAATAAAAACTGCATGGTACTGGCAAAGTAACAGACCCAAGGACCAGTGGAATAGATTAGAAGATCCAGAAACAATCCTGCATACAGTAAGAAACCTTATCATTGACAAAGGAGGCAAACATCCCCAATGGAGGAAAGACAGCCTTTTTTTTTTTTTTTTTGAGACAGGGTCTCGCTTTGTAGTTCAGGCTGGCTCTGAGCTCACTATGTAGCCCAGGCAAACCTCAAACTCAGCAATCCTCCTGCCTCTGCCTCCCGAGTGCTGGGATTACAGGCGTGAGCCACCATGCCTGGCACTGTGGTATGTGGTATTGATTGCTGGTGGGTGTGAGTCACCACGCCCAGCATTATATGTGGTTACTGGGGATTGAACTCAGGACCTTTTGCTTGTGAGGCAGGCGCTGGAACCACTGAGCTAAATCTCTGGGCCCAAAGACAACCTCTTTAACTAATGGTGCTGGAAAAACTGGGTGTTAACCTGCCAAAAACTAAAGCTAGACCTATCTCTATCACCATGTACAAAACTAAATTCACAATAGATTTGAGATTTAAACATTGAAACAGAAACAATAAACCTGCTAGAAAACAGGTTAGGTAAAACTCTTGTAGACATTGGCTTAGTCAGAGACTTTATGAATAAAGCCTCTATAGCACAAGAACTAGCAGAAAGAATCAACAAATGGGATCTCATCCTCCTAAAATGCTTCTGCACAGCAAAAGAAGTCACTGGCACTGCTAAAAGACAACCAACAACATGGGAAAAAATCCTTACTAGCTGTTTATCAGACAAAGGGCTATTATCTACAATATATAAAGAACTTAAACAAATCAGCCTCCCCAAATTTAGAGACCCAATTCAAAAACGGGCATCTGAAATAAACAGACACTTCCCAGAGGTGGAAGTCAAAGCAGCTAAGAAGCATATGAAGAAATGTTCAACATCACTGGTTATTCGAGAGATGCAAATGAAAACAACACTGAGATTTCATCTCACTCCACAAAGAATGGCTGCTATTACAAAATCAACCAACAATAAATGTTGGCGAGGCTGTGGCGAGAAAGAAATCCTTCTCCACTATTGGTGGGATTGCAGACTTGTGCAACCATTGTGGAGATGTGTGTGGAGATTCCTCAGAAAACTAGGACTAGGGGTCCCATTTGACCCTGCTATCCCCCTGCGAGGAATATACCCAAAGGAATTTAAAAAATCACTTTGGAAAGACAGATGTACACCCTTGTTCATAGCAGCTCAGTTCGTGATAGCTCAATCTTGGAAACAACCCAAATGCCCATCAACTGGAGACTGGATAAAGAAGATTTTTTTAAAAAATGGAGCATTATTCTGCCATAAAGAATGACAAGATTCATTCATTTATGTGCAAATGGAGACACCTGGAGGACACACTAATAAGTGATATAAATAGGTCACAGATATGCAAATACCAGATCTTTCTTTGATATGAGCAGCTGTAGATGTAAATGAGCTCTAGAAGGTATGACAGTCTTTGTAGAATGAGAAATTTCCAAAGGGAATTTGGTGTGGGAACATAATGATGAGAAGGAGTATGATTCTGAAAGAAAATAAAAGAGCATGTATATAGGGGGTGGGGAGGTGTGGGTGGGTAGGGATGTGGGTAAAACTGAGAATTAACTTGTGTCATATAGGTACAAATTGCCCAATGTTGTGTGTGATTGTGAGATGTATATAAAATGTACCAATAAATAATTCAGTTAAAAAAATATATTCACCTATGTGCTTAGCCCAGTGCTATAATTCAGCTGTAAATACCCAGTTCATCCCAACTGATGCTGTTGGCATCATCACTGTCATCATCATCATTATCATCACCAGTTCAGGAGGAAGGGACCCAAAGCAAGTACCTCTGTGATACATCATAGTGATTGAATTCAACACTGGGAACCAAGAGAATAGGATTTATAATTCATCCCAGCCAGCTATTTATCAGTGTTCCTGCCTTTTCCTTTGCTGTGTTCTGGTCTGATGTTACCCTTCTCCTTTTCTGGCTTATTATTAAAATAGAACCCATCCTTCTACTCCACCACACCTCAGTAGGGGCCTATTTCCTGTGGCCCCTGTTGTCTTTCTCCTCACAGAAGTGCTATAGTATTCCTTGTTTGTGCCTAGGAGCTTTCTGAGTGTGAGGTCTCCTTAACAATTATAAAGTGCTGATAAGTATGTCTTCCACGCAATATCTGACTCTGCAATACTTACTTTGCAATCTCTCTACTCTATCATGGTGGTTTAGACCAAGGACTCAGAATTCAAACCTGTCTTTGTCACTGACTTGAAGTTGGAACCTGGCGTAGGTTATGGAAACATTTTAGTCTCAGTTTCTTTATCTGTAAAAGGAAGATAATAATACACTCTAAGAGATAGACAGCATTATAGCTTGCATATTCATTAACCCCAAACACTCACTTATGTTCTTGTCTGTTTTCTTTCTTTCTTTCTCTGGTACCAGGGATTGAATTTAGGACCTTGTGCTTTTGAGGCAGTTGCAGTACTACTAAGCTAAATCCCCAGTCACACTTATGTTCTTCTAATCAACTTGAGAGGAGGATATACATGTTCACCCGCCATTCTTCTTTCAGCTTTGTTCCTTTAAACACGTTTGTTCAAAATTATCATTGAAAGACAAGAATCACTTATTATAAAGAGGACATCATTAAAACTTTAAAATGTTTACAAATCAAATATTTGAGTTCTGAATGCAAAGTTTCTTCAACTTTTTAAAGTTTTAAGTTTTGTTTCATGATCAAAGATTTATGAAGCACTGTTCCAGGCCATTTCTGCCATGTCCCCTCCATTTTTGGCCAGGCACCTGCCCCTTTTCTGCCTCTGTAAGTGACCTGGTGAATCCTGCCCCTTGGCAGTGGGTAACAGGAGAGGGGGGTGACAAATGCTTGTGATTTGTCCAGCCTGTGCTGTGGAGCGAAGTGAGAAGTGATGTATTACAAGAGTTGCAAATGTTCTTTCCCTGGAAATGACATAAATATTACATTTTGCTGAAAAATGACACATGTGCATTGGAGCCATTAAGAATTCTCACAAAAGCAGAGAAGCAAAGAAACCCACTGATGTCCTCTTAATAAAGCCTGGTTTCTGCTGACAGGACCCAAAATAAATGGGTACTTCCTGCAGTTTTGGGAAGCAGCTGGAGATGTGTTCAAGAGATCTAAAATCTTGCCTTTTTGTGTGAAGGAGAGGATTGTGTGGAGGGGAAGGTTTTATAGTGACAACTAGCAGGACACAGGATCAAATATGGGTCCAAGAGTTATAAGTTCTGGAGAAGATATTTAGCAAGGTTGTATCTTAGTCAACAATTTTTAGTTGTTTCCAAGACTGGGATAAGCTATAAAATTTCTTTATTTATTTTTTAAAAAAATATTTATTTATTTATTTATTTATTTATTTATTTATTTATTTATTTATTTATTTATTTATTTATTTATTTTTTGAGACAAGGTCTCACTTTGTAGTTCAGGGTGACCCTGAGCTCACTACGTAGCCCAGGCAAGCCTTGAACTCAGCAATTTTCCTGTCTTTGCCTCCCGAGTACTGGGATTACAGGTGTGAGCCACCACGCCTGGCATAAAATTTATTTTTTAAGCAAAATTAATGTAACAGACGGGCTGGAGGGTTAGTTCAGTGGTTCTTGCGCCTGCCTCACAAGCACAAGGTCCTGAGTTCGATCCTGGTAACCACATACAATGCTGGGCGTGGTGACTCACGCCCACCAGCAATTAATACCACATACCACAGTGCCAGGCATGGTGGCTCACGCCTGTAATCCCAGCACTCGGGAGGCAGAGGCAGGAGGATTGCTGAGTTCGAGGCTTGCCTGGGCTACATAGTGACCTCAGGGCCAGCCTGAACTACAAAGTGAGACCCTGTCTAAAAAAAAACAAATTAATTTTTATCTGGCTCTTAAATCTTTTAGAAGTGGTTAGTAGAAAAAATTTAAGTTGCTTACATGGTTTAGTTTTTATTTCATTTTGGCTGCACTGGTTTAAAGGTAAGAGGGCAGGCTCTTGAGGCAGAATGTCTGGATTTTAACTCTGGCTCCAAATTACTGGCTGTGTGGCCTCGGGTATCATAGCTTCCAAGCCTTCTGCAAAGACCCACTGCATGATTTCCTATTTTGTGCTGGACAGAAAGACTCGTGTCTATACTTAAATAAATGGATAAAATAATACTTATCTTTCACCACACACAATGCATTAGGGTGTGTTCCATTTCATTTTGTTCTTTTCTATTTCCTTTCCTATTTTTTGAAACATTGCTTGTCATGGCCCACTGAATTAATTTTGTAACCTCTAACTGCATTAACTGCATTTTCTGGCATTTGATAAGTGCTCTGCAATGTTAGCAAGTCTTGCATGGCTTCTAGCCTTGGAATATGTTCGTCATCTTCTGAGGAAGCCACCTTCTTGCTGTTTCCGGTCTGTCTTCTGTGAAATGGGTGTAACAGTAGTGTCAAATTAACTGTTACTATTGCATTGTTAATGGAACTGTTGAGCAGTACATGGGATGTGGGACACCAAGTGCCAGCACAGAGGAAGTACTTGGCCAAGGTCTTTGCTTCATACCCTCCTGGTGCCTACCGTGCCATTACTTGGGTTGTACCACTGAGACAGAAAAGTTGATCCTGGGTCAGGGATGCAGCTCAGCAGTGCTGCATCTGCCTGGCAAATGCAGTGTTCTGAATTTTATTTCTGGTACCAGGAAAAATTTGATCTTAAGAAATTGTGCACTCACTGCCTTAAGGGGGCTCCAGGTGCGTGTGTGTGTGTGTGTGTCCTCGTGGTTCTGGAGACTTAACCCTCTCTTTTTACCTAAACGAAAGCCCTAGCCACTTTTATTTTATATTTGAGATGGGGTCTGGCAAGGTTGCTAAGTTGTGAGGTTGGGCTGGAACCTCTCCTGCCTCTTTTTCTCTTCTCTCCTTTTCTTCTTCTCCTTTTTTTTTTGAGACAGGGTCTTGCTTTGTAGTTCAGGCTGGCCCTGAGCTCACTATGTAGCCCAGGCAAACCTGGAACTCAGCAATCCTCCTGTCTCTGCCTCCCGAGTGCTGGGATTACAGGCGTGAACCACCACGCCTGGCATCTCCTTTTCTTCTTTTGTCCTGTGTCTGGTAGAGGTGACTCTTGTCATGTCAAATATGATCTTGGCTTATGTTTTTAAGCACTAAGCTTCTGTTGTTATTGTTGTTAATGTTCTTGGATCTTAAATAGGGGAGTAGAATCTTTGGAGTCTTTCCAGCCCCTAGTTCCTCTATTTCTACCCTCTTAGAGCTTGCAGGAAGTCATCAGTTTACATTAGAAGAGGAATTTGTTGATCAAGTGGAAGGCTGTTTACCTCAGGCAAACCTGAACTGTCTCAGGTCTGTGCATACCTGGACTCAGGGCCATCTGCCTGCCTGAGCTGCCTTCCTTCTGCAGAGAAGTGATTTTTGTTTTTTGAGACCATGTCTTAGTATGTAAGTTTAGGCTGCCAGAACTTCATAATCCTCCTGCCTCAGCTTCCCAAATTCTGGGATTACAGATGTGTGTCACTACACCTAGTGGGAAATGATTTTATAATACTTATCCTTAGGTCTCATGGGCCGAGCATGTGAAATTAGTCTTTGTTGCTCAGGGTTTATGTTTCGTCCTGTGCTTACTCTGCCACAGTCTTATTCCCTTTACTGTGGTCTTTTTCCATAGCCATTCCTAGGAAGGGCCAGTGAGGAAGCTGCCTCATTTACACAGGGCCTACCACCCACTGGGCTCCCTGGGGAGTACTTGAGAAGCCCGTCCTTATTTACTCTTGGGTCACCTTGAGTCACCCAACCTGAAGAACTGAGTGGTTTTATGATCATTTTGTGGCAGAAAGACTGATGCTCAAAGAGCATGTGATGGACACACGTGCCTTTGGCAAAGCGGTTGTAGACAATCCTTTTCTGAGCCTGTGTCTGTGCTCCCAGTGTTCTGTCACCTCAGACTGGACGAAGACCAGCTGAGCTCCCACATCCCCTGCCTGCTTCTTCCGCAGAGGACCATATTTTACTCTCTGGTTCATCTTTTCATTAAAACTTGCTGGCTCTTGGTTCCGTCTATTCGGCTTCATGTCATCCTCAGAGCTTCTCTAATTAATTAATTCCAGGTAGAGTGCTGATGGCTTAATGTGAATTATGTTGTGCAAAATAATGGTCTCTCCTGAGTGTTCTGTCTTCTGGTTTTTATGGTGTTCTTTGCTGGACACAAGTAGGATAATGACATGGAGGTCCGGGGTGAAGGCAGGAGTCTGGGCTCTGTGGCCAACATGTGTCAGGACAGGGACACATCCTGTGCTTTACTGTAGTGTGATGCTTTCAGTGTGTCAGCAGATGTGACCAGAGTCTGAGGTACTGTGGTGTGTTCAGCTGTGCTGGGAGGTGGGACATTTCCTGTTGGGCTTTGTCTGATCCTGCTTGTCCACTGACTCCCCTCACTGCTTTTCATGCTTTTCTTTTCTAGTGTGAGGCTGTGGGGTAGGTCTGTGCCATCTAGCTTTTCAAGAGAACGAGATACCTTGGAAGTCTTCGTCTCGTGATGTGTCCCTTGGGGGATGTAAAGGGAGTGCTCTGCCCTACCTCTAGGTTTGGACACTAACCGTACTTCCAACCAACTCATCACCATATCCCTATAACTCACCTGGTCGCTAATCACCATAGCCTTTGGGAATTTACATCAATACCCAGCAGCAGCTGGCAGGGGAGGGTGGATGGCTTCCACAGAGTGGGAGCCAGTGGCTTCCCCAGTGTCCCCCTGTGCTGGGTGAAACTTGCAGATTTCTTTCTAGTATGTGCAGATTACCTAACACCTGCCCTGGCTGCTAACAACTAATTAGAGCAGAACCGAGCTATTGCGGAGCTGTGCGGTTCCCTGAGCTGAAAGCTTAGGCTTAAATCCTCTTTCTGTTGTAATTTCAGTGATGCATGCGGTGGGTTTTATGAAGGTATTTTGTTTAAGTATCACGTCCCAGCTGGGCAGGTTATACAGTTTCAGCCCTCAGCATCTTCAGGATGCTAAGTCTTAGGAACAGTCTGGTGGAACAGAATTGCTCTTCTTGAATCTGGACGTTCTGCAGCTTGGAAAGAACAGTGACAGGCATAGGTCGCATAAAAAGGGTAGAATTCCCTTGTTGCCTGTACACAGGAGGCTTGTCGGTCCTCCTGGATCAATTCTTGCCTTGTGATGGATGGCCCTATGACTGTCCTCCCGCCAAGAGGCTCCCTGCCTTGACATCTTCTAGCCCAGAACTAGCAGATTATTTTCAAGGACTTCAGAGAGACTTATTTCTTCATGGACACCCAAAAGTGTCCACTCTAATATTAACAGATATTTGTTCAGCTTGTACTGTAGGCTGAGCACAGCTCTCAGAGCTAAGCACACAAAACTAAACAAGCTGGAGAAGTTCTCTGCTTATGAATTATGTGTGAATTATGGTGCTACAGGTGGGGTGGGAAAATAAAATAAATAAAAACAAGCATGTGAGAGAATGGAGAAAATACGAGAGGTAAGGGGATGGGGTTTTCCTGGGATGCTCTGATGCATAGGTTGGCTGGTCAAAGGTGCTTCTTTGCTGAGATGATATTTGAAGAGAGACATAAATGAAGCATGAACAGAAACCATCTAAATGGCTTTGCGCATTGGTGCCCCAGGTCTTATCCCAATCCTGGCACAGAACATTTGTAAATGAAGCAATGAAGGAACTAATGAATGAACAGAAAAGAATGGAATCTAGATCCACAGCTGTTTCTCTTGTGATGTCATTGTCCTTCCAAGATGGGGAGCAGGTCACTTTTCTCTGAGTAGCATTTCTTGCTTTATTGACCTCCTAAGAGCCAGCCTCATGGAAATGGATCTTTGGGCCAGTGACTGAATGACATGACTTTTGTTTCCACTATGATTTACCAGATCTTTGCCTTAGTGTTCTTATCTGCAAAATGGAGATAGAACATTGAATATTTATTTTCCTGCAGAGTAAACACATGTAGTAGTATGTTCACAGAGACAGAGATAAAGCAGATTAAATTGGGGTTTCACACTCTTTTGGTTGCTTTCTTATTTAATTTTCAACGATCTTTTGATACTGGTGCCATGAGAAGTCCCATTAGACAGAAAATGGTAGCTCTGAACAATAAAGTGATTTTCTCAAGGCAATAAATCAGTTATTGGAAGGGCTAAGTTCAAATTTACTGGTGTCTGAACACTTTACATCCTTTGAGTCCTGCTTCTCTCCCTGGAACTGTCTCCAGCTTCCTTACTCTCTACAGCTTAAGATAAAGAAACTCTTTAAGTAGCACTCATAAACAGTGATGGTTAATAATGAGGTAAAACAAGGCTGGCACGATTTGTTTCCTGGCATTATACCTAAGAACTTCTCCAGCTTATTTGATTTGCTAGTATAAGTATTTATGGGATGGAAAAAGCTTCCTGTGACACACTCAGAAAATAGATCACTTATCTTTGTGTTGCTCAAAAAACTGCCATTTGGAGGGATGAAAAATATGAAATCTGCTCTTTCACCCCTTGACCAACCTTTCAAATTCCGTTTCTGATGAAGGGACACCATCTGCCAGCTTTTCTTTTGCTCAGATGTGAAGGCTGAGTGGGTGCCTGATTCCCATTCTGTTATTATAAATGAGCATTCAATACGTAGGCAGTATTTTATAGCCAGTTTGAGAGTTGGATCTTAATTTACCTTGGGATCTGAAAGGGAGACAGACTTTCCCATATTCACGAAGAGAAAATCATGACTAGTGACATCTTAGACCCATGTTGCTTTGTGAGTGGTCTGTGGGCTCTTTTTAGAAGGGTCCCACTAACTACTATGGAACCAGAGTCTTTGGGGGTGAGGTCCCCAAAAACATTATAAATACACTCTTTAGGCAATTTTGTTGTCCAGTACAGTTTAAGAAATGCATTTTAGAATTTATACCAAGATGGGCTTGTACAGCTTTTTAATAGAGATCCCAAGGGATGACTTGGGAACACATCTGGAAAGAGGGACCAGGGCCATGAGAAGGACTCAAGACTCAAGTGTTTGGGTATCAGATTAGAAATTTGTCCTCTTTATTCTGTACAACAGATTTGGCTTCTTCAAATATTTAAAGAGCCACCACATGGGCAGGACTAGACATGTATTGAATATTGCAGGAAACACAGATATGGTCAGTGAGCTGCTGGAAATTATAGTCAGGCAAAATTCAGCTTATCATAAACAAGAAGCTGCTAACATGTAGAAAGTCCCCCAGCTAAAAAGGAGTGATAAGCTCTCCATCATCACTGGACATGAATATACAAGTTGGTTGGAACTTAATGGGTTGGATGCAGAAGATATTCATACATATGAGAACCTGAGCTTTCAACAAAGAACATTTAATGCCTCATAATTAGTTTCCTCTCCTTTTAAAAGCTGCAGTGAGCTCTCTGTGCACATGTGCACACACTCCCATGCAAGCACATATGTATGGCCTTGGGTGTACATAGGGGAGTATTTAGTTTTGGAAAAATTAGAAGTTAATTTGTTCCTTATTTGTCAAATATTTTACTGCCCTCTGCATGTTGGTTGCTATTCTGGTCACTGGTGACTCAGAATTGCCTGATACAGTGCTTATCCAGAAAGAGGTCTTGGACTAGTGGAGGAGCCTGACCCAGAAGTAGGAAATGATGATGACCTGTGGCAAATGCAGTGAAAGTAGCAGGTGCCCTGAGGAGGGGTATGTCCTCAGGCTGTGGGGGTGTGGTGAGAAAAAGGATCTAGGGAGGATTCTTGAAAACATGAACATGATTTTGTCCATTGCTTGTGGTTTGTGGGGACTGTGCAGCAGGAAGAGAAGAGTAAAGGCATTGGAACAAGAATGATTTGGAAATTAAGAAAAACAAACAAACATGCTTTTGAAAAAAACCTGACATTCTTTAGGCCTGAAAAACTAGCCTGAGTGCAGAGGTCCCAGGCCACCTTGGGCCTTTGTACTCCATGCTAGGAAACATGTCCTGTGTCCTAGAGAAGGAAAGTGCTTCTTGGAAAGCTCAAAGCAGTGGACTGGTACAGTTAATCTACTCCTTGTGGGAACCAAGGGAAGGGAATGTATCTAGGACCTTTGCATTAAGTTCTAGTCTCCTGTGCACTGACAGCACATGGCAAACACGGTGAAATAATAACTAGGTAGAAGTGAGGCTGAGTTTGGGCCTGATCTATGTTACTCTGGGTAGCAAAAGACCCCAGGCACCAGCCTGCCACAACTTTATTCAGTACCTCTAGAGTAACAAAATGTAACAAAGACTCAGAGGGCAGAGCAGACACCAGCAATGGCTAGTTCCACCCTGAAGCATCACAGCATGTGGGACCACCAGAGTCCTTGTTGTTAGGAGAGGTGAAGGTGAGTTGAGTCCTTAGTCGTAGGCAGGCAGGAAGTTCTGTTCAATGTTGATCTTCCGATTATTTCTCCCAAACAGGATTTTTCACAACATAGTTAAATCCAAAGTTGTCTGCAGGAAGTCCTGGTCAGTTTTTTTTTCTTTCTTTTTTTGGCGGTACTGGGGATCAAATTTGGGCCCTTCTACACCCAAGGTTGGCACAGTACCACTTGAGCTAAATCCCCAGCCCAGTCCTGGTCAGTTTTGACCTTCCAATTATTTCTCCCAGACATGATTATTCCCAACAGCTCCTGAGTAATAACACTTGGCTGATATTCTGGCGTGGCTTTTTCATGTTACCTGGTTTTGTGCATATGTTGACACAGTGGATCAATAAATACAGTGCTGGAGAAACAGAACGGTATGTGGGACAGACAACAGTATGAGGCAGACACTGTTGGTGGGGAAGTGAAGACACAGTGCTGTCCGGTGCCTTCTGAGTTCATGAGTCTTTGCCAGTGTTGCTTCATGAGTATCTCTAGGGAGATGATTTGGGGAACCTTGGCCATAGATCTAAAGAACAGGGAACATCCTTGGTCTATTTTTCTAAACTCCAAGCACTTCTTTTGGTTTCCATCAGATTACATTGGTGCCTAGAATAACTCTGAACAGTTTTTCTTTGGTCTTCTGTACCTTCCTGCTAGGGCATATAAGAAAGATAATATTTTAAAATTATTATTCAAATTATTATTTAAAATAATTTCACTTTTTAGCTCTCTAACACTTCGTACAAATAGAATAGAAATGAAAAATGAACTAATGAATTTAGATATATTATACATTTGGCACCCTTCACTGTCCATAGGCTCTTTTGGCTTGATTTGACAATACCAAGAGAGAAAACATATGTGTGATAGAAATTTTCTCTTTATTCTGTTTATCAGTAAGCAACACACTTGTTGCAAGTAAATATGGGTGATAAAAGACCAATTCTTTCCCGCTTCTTCTTGCTTGTGGAGGTGTTTTGTCACGTTGCTAAGTTACCAGGTTGAAGGATTCTGCTTTGGTGGAATGGAAGTTATTTTAAAACATCTAATGAATATCCTACCAGAAAACGTCACAGTTTGATAAAAGTCTGCAGTGCTGCAGAGTGTGAGTAGATGAAGAAAGAACCCCAAAATTCTGAGAGATAAATTCCACAGAAATATAAAAAAAAAACAATTATAATCACAACACTTTGTCAAAAACTGGAGTAAGTCACCAAGAAGAAGTCAGGTGAGGAAGCTGGAATACTTAACCAAGAAATTGTCAGGTGCCTGCCTCAAAACTTGAAGGAGTAGGTTAAAGTAAAGAGAAGGATGAAAATTCTTCCTCGGAGAATAAGTGGGCATAATTCTGCTTCCTGCCAAGCCTCTTGTTTCTTCTCTGCTGCTGAGATATTTAGGATTCATAAGAGATTTATTCATTCATTTACCAAATAATGAATAAACTGGACACCAGGGACAGAGCAGTAGCCAGACAGATGTGGTCCATATGCTCATCAAGTGCACTTTCTGTTTTTCTGGACCCCTTGTGGTTGCCACGATTCTTCTGTGCAAGTGACAGAAACTCAAATTATATAAGCTTACATGAAAAGAAAATGAAAGGCTGCAGAAACTGGGAAGTCTGGAGGTGGAAATGGATCCAGGGACTCCTGGGTGCGGTCCTCAGTGATGCTGGAGCCTGTCTTTCTCCTTCTACTGCTTGGTGTTTCTCTATGAGCTCATTCTGTCCTGATAGAAACTTTGCCCCTGCACAGAGTCAAGGAGGATGGTCGCTGACCATCTGTGTTTTAGTGGTACCAATTAGGATCTCCAAGGAAGATGACCTTATCCTTTTACATGACATATATTAAATCTCAGAGAAGATTTTGATTCCTGCTGCTTAGGTTGTGTGCTGCTTATCTCTGGACCAGCCCACAAGCCATGAAGAAATAGGCCTATAGTTTGGGTGGGGGCATAGTGGATGAAGGAACATCTGGGTTAGTAGCAGAAATGCGTTAAACCAACAGCAGCAACAGAACTCAATGGCCTGCTCAATGGAATGGTCAACACAGAAGCCTCCAGCTTTTTTTCAACTTTGTCACTAGAAGACTTATATCAGCACCTGCTACTCTTAGCTTTCTTTATTCTTGTTTGGGCCTTTCAAGTAAAAGTTAGTTCCTAGGAGCAGGGACTTCTGCCTTATGAAAAGAACAAACTGATCCTTCTCAATCTGCTTGCCAGAAGTTTCAGCCTAACTATAATAGTTGCATTTTCTTGGCTCATGATCCTAGAAAAGCTAATAATACTGTATTAAGCTTGGCAAGATATAAACACAAATAGTGCTCTGTTGAAGTTACCCCATTGGCAAGTGCTTGCTAAACTGTAATTTTGTATCAGAAAATAGTAAGCAATAGGGAAAACCAAGAAAAGGAAGAAGATAAGGCCTTCTCTCCCAATAAGCTACAATCAATTTAAAGAGAAAAGATACCCACAAAAGTTAAACAGTGAATTTTAGCACATGATAAAGCCATTTGTTAGCATTCAGTGATGGTAAAGTGTGGAATTATTATTATCACAGCCTAGAATGGTAGATATTAAGGGGCCAACTGAGACTATTTCTAAGAGTTTTCATGGCCACCGTGGCCAGCAAGTGCTGTGCCTGTGGTTATTAAGAAGGACTTTCTGGGAAAGATAGAACTTAACGTGAGTCTTAAAAGATAAATGGAAGAGATTATGTGCACAAGATAGAATTCTTCCCCTGTAGTGACCATGATTCACTTAGCTTTCTCTCATATAAGCTCAGTGACATGATGCTGTTGCTTCTTATATTAAGAGAGGTCACTCTGGAGATTTGACACTACTTGGTTCCTTCTGTGTCTGAGAAGAGAATTTATAAAGGTTGAACACTAGAGGGATATTAATATAATATACTCAGCATAAATATAGAATCTCTTAAAATATTGTTGAAGAGAATTGGGGTCTCTTGGGGGCTATTCCCAACCTTTGAGCTCAGTGTTAACTGGATAACTATTTCCTTCCAGACTGGAAAGACTAAGGTTGCCCTAGTTCCTACAAGCATAACATGTAATATGTGAACATTGCAGTTGGCCATTTGTAAGGCCCTGAGACTTCACACAGCCCCAAAGGCAAATATATGCATGGAAACATTGGGCTCTTTTGAGATCATCTGAAGGCTAACAGCGTCTAGACTTAATTTTTTCCTCTCAAAGACCCCACATGCCTCACTTCAGAGTTTTGTAAACTCTTGATGGTCCTAAATTTTATCACACCCTTCTGAAAAGGGGGACTTAGTCATATGATCCTTTTACCAGTGCTGGGGTGGTGTGTTGGCAGCTGATGCCAGTTGTGAGGCTGTAGCCCTGCTCTCAGATGCTGACAGAGTACCTTAGGCTGTCCATTCTCATAGGGACACTCCTGTCCAGTAGATTACTGAACATCTCAGGAGAGGCTTTTCTTTTTAGGGCCTCAGAAGGGAGCCTCCAGGAACTTGTATCTCTGTTTCAGAAAGACAACCTGTGGATAAACCTGAGGGAAACGCAAGGTCTGAGGAAAAATGGCCTAGTTTGGACTCTTCCTGAAGTAGTCCTGAAATTCTGCTCTTCCACTAAGGAGCTGTATATCCTTGGTTAATAAATAGGCTTACCTCTATAATTCTTCATTTCTTCAAATGAGTTAATATCTGTTTCACTGGCCCTAACAAGATCAATAAGTAGTACTCAAAATTGTTAACATCTCTTGAGTTGTAGTCATACTATGTATTGTGACTATTTGTGCTATTGAAAGCTCTAAAATGTTCGCCATCACTGTCTAGGGTCTTCAGTCCTATAGTCCTTCCACATATAGAGATATTAGTACCATAACTACTTTCAAGATGAGGAAACAGATGTGCAAGAGTTAATTGACTTGTCCAAATCATGTAGCTAGTAAAAAACTCAGTCATTTTCCCAATCAGAATAGTTAGTCCAGAGGCAGTGATCTTAACTTTACTCTATACCCAATAGTGCCTGGCACTGAGGAGACACTGCATACATGGTAGTGGTAAGGTGTTTGGGGATAGATGGTGCATAGTGAGATCATGTGCTATTTGTCTTACTGTGCCAGGCTTATTTCACTTTAACATGACATCCTCTAGAGCTACCCATTTGGAATTTGCTTTTTTTTTTTCTGAAGGCTTTAGGTCACAGTATATCCTGGTTTGGCTGAGATAAATGCACCAGCTTTCTGCAGAAGAATATGTCAAAGGAGAGTTGGTTCACAAGGAATTAATTGGAATTTCCTTTAAGGTCCCCTGACACTGGTTTGAACAGTGTGCTCGTCCCCAGTAGATCATTATGAATTGGGTGTACAGTGAGACTGAAGCAGCCTCTGATAGCTTATTTATTAACTTCTCCAAGATGAAGAGATGAGAGCTGGCTGAGCCACTTGGATTTACTTTGAGGACTTTGACGTAGAAAGTCCTGGGGTTGATGGTCTCATGATCCTGATTTAAACACATTAGTAATTTCTCCTGGTCTCAATAAAGATTAGGATGACAGTGTTGTTTTCCATTCCAGCAGGTTTGTTGGAGAATAATTGCTGTGTACAGTTTGATAAGTTTGGACACACATACACCACTGTTACCATTACTACAGTCAGGGCTGTAGACATACCCAAGCCCTCCTGATCAAAATCTCTTTGTGTCTGACTTCACTGATTCATTAATTACTTTTGGTAAGAACGCATTGTGTTCTTAATAAATTTTGAAATACACTAAGTTGTAGAAATCTGAGGCACACCACAGTGGTTAGAGTTAAAATTACAATTTGGTGCATTTTAAATTGTTTAAAGCGGATGAAAGTTGTTTGGAGACTTAAAATTTTTTAATTGCTTTTTCTCTTTTGCAGCTCTGTTTATTCTCATTTTCTTTCACATTTTTTCTCTAGTAATGCCATATCCTGTGTGTTGTCCTTTTCCAGTTGGTATGCCTCAAATACTGGTCTTCCAGTATCCAGAAGCTCTTATTTCCAGTTGTTGACATTGGAATACTATACACTTTTATTTTCTCTTCCATACTAACTCTGCCACCTTTCCACTTATTTAATTTGGCCTTCAGTGGTTTTGCTACTTAGAGATGATTTTAAGATGAAAACTGTGACTTTGGTAGCCAATCTAGTCACTTTGTTTTTGTGAGGCCATCTGCAAGTTACAGAAGGACTATGATCCAGGATGGTTGAACTTGTTATTTTCTTACTTTTTTTTTTCCTTTTGAGACAGGGTCTCACTTTGTAGTTCAGGCTGGCTCTGAGCTCACTATGTAGCCCAGGCAAGCCTCGAACTCTGCAATCCTCCTGTCTCTGCCTCCCGAGTGCTGGGATTACAAGCGTGAGCCACCACGCCCGGCACTGTGGTATGAGATATTGATGGCTGGTGGGCGTGAGTCTCCACACCCAGCATTGTATGTGGTTACCGGGAATTGAACTCAGGACCTTGCGCTTGTGAGGCAGGTGCCAGAACCACTGAGCTAACCCTCCGGCCCTGTTATTTTCTTACTTTGTAATGTTGCAAAAGCCATATGTATTTCACATAACCTGTTTGTTAAAGTTTGTTTTTGCTTTACTTTGGTTTGACGGTACACATATCTGTCATGGCAGACAAGTACAATGAGCCACACCCCAGCCCTGAATTTAAAATTTTGATCTTTTCCTGGTCTTGTAATGGGTGGTATGTCACTCACCTGTGAGGCTAAGTGGCAGCAGTGAGCCATAATGCCAAGTCAGCCTCTTGATCCTGAGAGAAAACAACAGTCCACAGGGCACTTTGTTTCTCAGCTCTGATTGGCCATGTAGGTATATTAAATACAATTTGAATGTACAATATTTTCATTCTTTGATGGGTATATCTAAACATGAACTCACTGTAAGTCAAGGGGTATTAGTGCCTCATACCCCTGAGCAATGGTGTCCTTATTGGTGATGGGATAACCGTAACTACTGTGCAGGGCTGTGGGAAGGATTTGATACAGTCCTGTATACTGTGTCCTGACCGTGGCAGATGCTTCATGCCTGCTACTTTCTCTTTGATTTTCCCTACTGGTGAATGGCAAGAATGACTCTTATGCCTGGTGTGAGTAGGAATCCTGATGGTGGCCCAGTGTTAACCTGGGACAGAAGGGATGAGCCCAACTTAACCCTTTCTAGGTTCTTCCTCTTTGTAGGTTCACTGCAGTCAATGGGTTGATCCAGAAGAACTCACTGGCTTCAGCTCTGATTAATGAGCCCTAAGTTCACAATATCTGCTCAGAACAGACCTGGAAAAAGCCCTTACAGCGAACCTACTGGGCATGATTTGTTGTGACATGGCTCCTGCTGTCATTTTCTCTGCCTCATCTTTCGTCTCGTTTTCCTCCATCGGTATGTCTGTCCCATCCTTTCACAAGGCCCAGGTGATGCATGAACGAATCCTCATCTGGGGCCACTTTGCTCTCCCTTTGTTCTGCTCCCAGTGTCCCCCCTTTGGTGTGCAGGTGATAAGCTCATCCTATGAATGATAGATTCTGAGGCCAGATTGTTGAGTCTGATATGTGTTTTAATTTTGCATATTTTAAACTTCATATAAACAGAATCATGTTATGTGACTTATTTTACAGCTTGCTTTTGGCTGTAGCACTATGTTCCTAAAGCTCACAATACTATGTCTTATGACTTTAATTCCTCCTTTACCCACGATGAGAGTGTCACAAATAATCAGTTCTGTATTTGATAGAGCTTTAGGTTCTCAGATCTTTTGTTACTATAAATGGTGCTGCCATGAATTTGTATGTAGTGCTGGTGCACATTTGCAAGAGCTTCCTGAACACAGGTGCCAGAAATGGAAATAGGAAAATTGTTGGTCACGGTATATGTTTATCTTTAAATTTTTAAAATAATCCCAAATAGTATTTCAAATAAAAGTGATAAAATCCACTTCCACAAGAAGTGGGTAAATATTTCATTACTCCATTTTCTTGTTACTATTTGATGTTGCTAGAATCCTTTTCCCATTTTGTGGTGTGCGTGTGTGTGTGTGTGTGTGTGTGTGTGCACACAAAAATAGCTTAAGATTAAAGTTTGCCTTCTATAATTTCCAATGAGATTTAGCATCTTTTCATATATTTATTGGCCATTTGGATTTTGCCTTTGTATAATGTTCAAGGTTTTTGGTTAAATTTTCTCTTAAAGTGCTTACCCTTTTTTAGGTTTATTTGTGGGAGATCTTTATATATTCTGCATACTAGCATTTGTTGTTGTGGCTGTTATATTTTAAGTAATGTTCCCACATTTGTGGCTTGTCCTTCTTTTTTTTTTTTTTTTTTTTTTTTTTTTTTTTTTTTTTTTTTTTTTTTTTTTTTTTTTTTTTTTTTTTTTTTTTTTTTTTTTTTTTTTTTTTTTTTTTTTTTTTTTTTTTTTTTTTTTTTTTTTTTTTTTTTTTTTTTTTTTTTTTTTTTTTTTTTTTTTTTTTTTTTTTTTTTTT
>PVIC010031128.1:0-13972 GCA_004025085.1 Thryonomys swinderianus | reverse complement strand
GTACTAACTGTTCAGTTCAATTGAGTCCCTCTGGGGTGAGTTGACAAGAGACCTGACAGACCGAGGGCAACTATAAACTGAATGGGGCAAACTTGTACAACGACTGTAGATCTGTGACATATGTATTGTTTTTATATTATACAAATGCTGTACTTCACCTTTCTTTAATTACTTAGAATTTTTGGTAGGGGTATGAATGGAAAGACAACTAAGAATAAGGTGCTCTTGGCCTTCAGGCATCTATAATGTAGATGTGGACACAAAGTTATATTCATATGAAATTAAGAAACTGCTCAAAATCAAACTAATGGATCAAAAAAAAAAAGGCAAAGTCATAGTACGTGTTTCAATTTGATTGCAAGAGAAGAAGTTAATAGGTGAGTGATATAGCTGGGCTAGGGTGGCCAGGAAGGGCTTTACATGTTTACTAGATAGGAGATTAAGTATAGATTATATCTTCAGAAAAATCAAAACATCATATAATTTTCAAAAAATTAAACTGCAGAAGTACTAATGATGAGATTTAATTTAACGACGTGTGACCCTCAGGCTCTTTCCAGTACCAACTACCATTAAATTTTCTTATGTATCTTTTCAATGCATCCAAAGATTCACAATTGATTCAGGTTTCATTTTATAGTGGCGTAGGTAATAAAGGGTTAAACTGGCTGCTTATCCATATAAAAATCACTCTGTGTAATTTAAACAATAAAGAGCCACTGATAGATCTTCAGGTACCCTAGTGGATTTCTAAGCTGATTGTTGCCATGACAATCCTTGTTCTATGTGCCTTCAGTTTCTGTCTTGACCCACTTTGGTTTAGATACACTTCTGAGGGGACAGTAGGTATGCTCCCACTTCTATTCCTCATGGAGACTACGTTAGTAGACAGATTACCCCTCTTCTTTTTGAATCCTCTAGATCTTGCAAAGTTCCTTAAAGTTATAGATTCAAAGTCTGACACTTTGGAGATGGTTTAAATTAGACCTAGGCATATAGCCTAATGAATTAATGTACCTCAAAGTCACTCATTCTGACACCATAAGCAGATTTTTCTGTAATCTCATCCACCCCTCCTTTTGTACCCATTCTTCCTACCCAGGAAGGCATCCAAATCTACATGCCACTCACGTGGAAAAATATTTGTGTAACTCAAACTAGCTTTTAACAGGCCATTTTATATTCAAGTTTTGACTTGTATCACAACAAAGGACAACCAAAAGCCAGGACTAGCCTTCCTGCTTTTAAACTGAATAGCCTTTGCCCTAGTATAGACCATTATTCCCTGGTGGTTCTGGAAAGTGAAAACAAAAGCTCTATCAGCTGGCTTCCTAGGTTTGCTTCATAAATTATTTTAAAAAATAAGAGCCAAGTGTGGTGGTAATACCTGTAATCTGGGAGAATGTGACAGGAGGATCTCAAATTTGGATCCAGTCTGAGCAAGTTAGTAATTTAGTACCTCAGGGTGACCCTGTTTAAAAAAAAAAAGTAGTGAATGTAGTTCAGTGCAAAGACCCTGGATTCAGTACGGGAAGAATGACTATTAGGCCTGACTTGAAACTGACAAAAAGAAGCCACCCTGGAAGCACTTTTGAAGGATGAATTTATGCTGAGTAGGTTTATTTCAGTGTAAATTTTTTTTTTTTTTTTTGAGATAGGGTCTTGCTTGGTAGTTCAGGCTGGCCCTGAGCTCACTATGTACCTAGGCTACCCTCAAACTCACAGCAATACTGCCTCTGCCTCCGGAGTGCGTGAGCCACCACACTAGGCAATGTGGTATGTGGTACTGATAGTAGGTCTCCATGCCTGGTATTGCTGTATGTGCATACTGGGATCGAACTCAGGACCTTGTGCTTGCTGGCAGGCGTGTGAACCACTGAGTTAAATCTCTGGCCCCTCAGTGTAAATGTTTGTTTCGTTTTTTTTTTTTTTTTTTTTTTTTTGAGACAGGATCTCGCTTTGTAGTTCAACCTGGCCCTGAGCTTACTATGTAGCCCAGGCAAGCCTTGAACTCAGCAATCCTCCTGCCTCTGCCTCCTGAGTGCTGGGATTACAAGCATGAGCCACTATGCCAGGCTGTTTGTTGTGTTTTTTGAGACAGGGTCTTGCTTTGTAGTTCAGGCTGGCCCTGAGCTCACTATGTAGTCCAGGCAAGCCTCTGCCTCCTGAGTGCTGGGATTATAGGTGTGAGACACTATGCCCAGCATTGTAGTATATGGTACTGATTGCTGGTAGGCCTGAGTCACCCCATGCCCAATATTGTTGTATGTGGTTACCAGGGATGGAACCAGGGATCTTGTACTTGCTAGGTAGGCTTTGGAACCACTGAGCAAAATCTCTGGCCTCAGTGTAAATGTTTGTAACAAAGTACTGTTGACTTTAATTTTAAAGCCCTGTTCTATTCTCTTTCACATTTATTATCTCATCACCACAAACTATACTTAGGTAGGCATCATTGCGAGTGAGCTGCACCTTTGCCAAAGATCATAGTTTTGGAACTGAGCTGTATTTAAAAGCACGTCTTGTCTGGGTCTAGCATTCATATGCTTCATCACAAACTTCCCATGAGACTACTTCCATGTTTGCAGAGAGATGGTGGAAATAATGTTTTCTAAAAAACATTTGGAAAACCTGCAAGACTTAGGAGATGGCAAATACCACATCTGTCAAGGTCCACGTGAAGGCCTTCTCCACTGGGATGCCCGTACTTCCAGGAACAGCATACTTAAAATCTCTTGTTGCTTGAAATGTTCATTTGGTACTTCCTAATTACTGATCTGTATTGCTAGTAATGCTCTGTGGCGTAAGTGAAATCTCCAAGTAAATCCGCGACAAAGTACTAAAGAATGAATGCTGCCAAGAAAACTCTTTCTAGACTTGTTTCTGCCACCAACTACCTGTATCAAAGTCAGTTTCTTTCCAGTTTTGTTTGTATGGTACGCCCTAATACAGTACACTGTAATACTTCATGTGATTTGGCTCAATCTTTCACTGGCAAGGTCTTGGGGGCATCCCCAAAAAGCAACAAGGATACTGCCGCCCATGCGGGCAGTGCTAGGTTTTGGTCCTCACTGCTTCCTGTAGGGAAAACTGTGCCAAGTGGAGGCCTAGAAACGTACTCTAAACAGAGGAGACGGGGTTAAAGTAGCAATTAAAGTCCATACACATAGACTTCACAATCTTTCAGGGTAGGAACGAAGATTCAGGTTAAATACCTGGCATCTCCCTACCTATAAAAGATCCCCAATCCTGACTTATTTACACCCCGGTCCCGCCCACTTATCTGCATACGGGAACGCCCAGGGGAAGCAGAAATCCAGAACTCCCTACAGCTCTTTCATTCCCAAGAGCATCGCGTCCTCCAGGCGGGCCCGGGGCCTCCCGGCTGAGCACGTGTCCACTCCTGGCTTCACAAATGAAGATGGACGAGGCGGAGATCCCCAGAAGCCCCACCCAGTGGCGCTGCCTAGGGCCTGGGAAGGTCCCGGGTGGTGGTCGGACGCCCATTTTCCAGCGCGGCAGGTTGCTGGCCTTCCTCACCTCTCCCCGAGCCCCGTGGGAGTGCGCCAAGACTAACTTAAGTAAAACCGCGGGCGTCCCCGCCCGGCCGCGCCTCGCCTTACGCTCCACTAAAAGGCGGGACCAATCATCGAGCGACATCTCCCTTCCGATTCGAGGCCCCCGACGCGCGGCTCACACCCCGAGCTTCCCGCGCACTGATTGGCTGCGCGTGCCGCCGGTCCGGCCGGGAGGCGGGGCGGGCCGAAGGCAAAGGGAGGTGGTGGCCCGCGAGTCCGCGCGCCCCGTTCAGATTCGAGCTCTTCCCGCGGCGCTCGGCCTCTTTCCTTCCCTCTACTGCTCCTTTCGTCTTCCGTGCGCGCCCCGCGCAGCGCTCGGCCGGCGTGCCTCGCGCCCTAACGGGCGTCTGGAACCGCCAATCAGCGGGCGGCAGGGTGCCAGCCCCGGGGCTGCGCCGGCGAATCGGCGGGGCTCGCGGCCCGTGGTGGGAGGCGGGTCTACCGCGCGGCCGCGGCGGCGGAGGAACAGCTCCTCAGCCTGCAACCCGCGAGAGCCGAGCGAGCCGCTCGGAGGTGGGTGCGCTGCGGCTAGCGGCCGAGTCGGAGGGCGGAAGCGGAGGTGGGCCGGCGGGCGAGGGCGCGGCTGCGCGGGGCGGGGAAGGGCAGCGGGCGCGCGCCTGAGGAGAGGAGGAGGGGCGGTGTCCCCACCCCCTCCTCCCCTCGGGCGGCGGCCGGACCCTCTCCTCCCTCCCCTATCGCTTCTCCCTCAGCTCCGCGCCCGCCGGGGCTGCCGGCTGGGCTCGGGCCTGGGGGGCGGGGCGGGGGCTTGTCGGCCTAGAGTGTTTTCAGTTCCGCCTCCAATCGCCCATTCCCCTCTTCCCCTCCTAAGCTTCCTCCAATTCCTTCGGAAGAGGAAGGAACAAAAGGTCCCGGGCCCCCAGGATCTGACGGGGCGGGACCTGGTGCCTGGGTGCAGGTAAACCCTGGGCGCCTGCGGGCCTCGGGCTGGGTTGTGTTTGTGTGCGGCCACGGCCGGTGTGTCACATGGCCACGGCGGGTGGGGGCTGGGGTGTGGCGAGGCCGGGGCCGTGGGCGCGCGGGCCGGGGTCGGCGCCGCGGGAAAGGGTCTGCGCACTCTGGGTCCCTGCCCAACCTGGTTGGCTAGCAGCCGGCGTCCCTTTCCTTGCACGGCTCCGTCGGCTGGTTTGTGGTTCTGATTTTCAAGCTGAAGGGCCAGAGCTGTTGTAGGAGTTGTTGGAAGCCGAGTTAGGAGCGTATGATACTTTGCTTCCACTTTTTTTTTGTTCTGTAACCTTTGTTAACCATAATAGTCGCGAGCTCGAATTGTTGTGTGTACTCACAGATAGGTTCACGGCTGATAACTCTGTCCAGATCATCTGTGACACACTTGTGAAAGTTGCTCTGTGGGTGCAACCTATTAATTTTTATCACACGCCTTTGGAAAGAACGCTAATTGAGTTCACATCTTTCAAACTTGTTTTCAAAATTGGTACTTGAATGATTTTGTTTTCTGGTTGCAAGTACTGTCCTTGGGTTCACGTACTTTGTCTTTCACTTGCCCTTAAGGGCTTATGCGATTTCTTTGGGACCCTAAACAAAAGAAAAATAACACGTAGGTTGATTTTTATTGTTCCATCTTCTTGACCTAAAAGCTAAGACCCGTTTGTCAGACCTTTATATTTAAAAAACTTCAGGTGAAATGAATCTGGAAGCAGTGTTTTCCAACAGTCTGGTTTGTTACGGTTTGGAATGATCAAACGTGATTTTTAAAAAACTTTTAAAGTGACTTATGTAAAATAATTGTTAGTAAAGTAATCAGGCAGACTTACTTAGAACCTCTTTTCAAAAATACCCGAAAATGTGAACTTTCAGAATTCCTTTTCGTTTTCTTTTATATGAAATAAACGTGTGCCACTGGTAGGGAAGATACTTTCCTTGAGACAGAGATAGATAAAGTTGCTGGATGTTGAAAATATATCTGCTGTTTTACTTTTGAGCCCTTTTTAAAAGTTTCCTTCTTGCAGAAAAGTTTTAAGTCATATAGTTAAATGAAACCTGAACAGTTTTAGTGCATGGGTTAGTGAAGCAGATGTAATACAGAGATGGGAGAAATTTAAAATGAATTTCCTAAATGTGTCATTGTTGGAAGGTCTTTTCATTTGTCTTAAAAAAAATAGCCATACAAGGTACTTACCTGAAAAGTCAGGAAGCAGATGTTTGTATTAAATTCAGAAAGTAACACGGAATATATTTTTAAAGTTGCTTAGATTTTTACCATAAGTTTAACTATGATACAGTAAATATAAATCTAATCTGTGCAGATTTCTAAGATGAGTACCCACTTAAAGTTTCTTGCTGTTAATGTCTTGAATTTAAGGACACTTACTGGCGTGGTTAAATTAATGTAACTGGAAACAAATTGCTGATGGAGCTGGGGATTTATTCTGTACAGTGTAAAATTGGTTTCTTCACATTGTAGGTATTCAAAAGATTGGCTTTTCAAGGTTGTAACCTATGTCAACCTAAATCTCAACCAGTCTTTAAAGTTCATGAAATAATAGTCATGTAAGAAACTCTACAGGATAATTTCCTGTTGCTTGTGGTTTGTCAGGTAAAATTACTTATTTTAATTCTTATGTAGGTATATATGGTTTTTGTGTATTTCAGTAGTTACCTTTAGCAGGAGCAAAGGTTGTTTCTACTTAGAGAGCTAGAATTTTCCTTTCATTTTCAAATTATAAGTATCAGGATAATGTTTCCATAATATTACTTTACACTAAAGTAAATATTTAAGTGGAAGAAATCCCACTCAGTTTAGCTGCTTAAAATGCTGGTCAAAGATTTTATATTTTTGTACTTTGCAAATATTGTATTGTCAGTTTTGACTTTTTGGTCAAAAAGTTTGCCTTATTGTTTGGGTTTGATTCTGTTGTGTTTTTGCTTTAGGTCTCCAAAAGCTTGTTTTCTAGCAGCTTTTTTATACAGGTGTTTGTAGTGGATATAAAAGCTGTATGTATTTAGTGCAGTCAGGCAGATGGAGGTCTATTCATATTCTTGGGACAGGAAGAATTTTTAGAGGGTGGAGAGGGCCATGTCTTTTAAGATTTTTTTAGCTATTTGAGTGGAGTAGAAGAAAGATGTTTCCCACCAACTATGGCAAAGCTCTGTCAGAAAATGTGAACTGTAAAAATTTCAAGCCAGCTCAGGAGAGGTTATGCATTTATTCAGCAAGTGATTGGTATTTATTGGACAGGCAGCATTTATTTATTTCACAGACAGTTTTATCTGTATCAGGCTTTGGACTATGAAATAAAGATTTTAGTAATGAACAGGTACCGCTGTTCCTCAAAGGGTTTAGCAGAGTGTAGGGTCTTCGTGTCCTCTGTCCCAGACCTCAGTGTTTAGAGAAGAAAATTTATTATGTTAGTGTACAAACTGATGAAGCATACAATAAATTCATTATGGAGACAGTTTTAAAAATATATTTGCATTTTTTCTATCATATGTTCAGGACAGCTCTGTGAAGTATTAACTCAGAATGCCAAGAGGAACAATCAGTGTGTGTGTGTGTGTGGGGGGGGGCTCAAACCATTTTTGCACAGTCTGTACAGCTGAAGATAGGGCCAGTCTTGCAGAAATATGTTTGTTGCCGAACACATGTACACTTTAAATCTAATCTTAATTTGGCCTCAGTTTGATTAACTATTTCCCTTTAGGTACAGAAAGTGGTTAAGAAAGCTAACTTGAGGGCCGGAGGGTTAGCTCAGTGGTTCCGGCGCCTGCCTTGCAAGCGCAAGGTCCTGAGTTCGATCCCCGGTAACCACATATAATGCTGGGCGTGGAGACAGCCCACCGACAACACCGCATACCACAATGCTGGACGTGGTGGCTCACGCCTGTCATCCCAGCACTCGGGAGGCAGAGACAGGAGGATTGCTGAGTTCGCGGCGGCTTGCCTGGGCACCATAGTGAGCTCAGGGCCAGCCTGAACTACAAAGCGAAACCCTGTCTTAAAAGCAAAAAAAAAAAAAAAAAGAAAGCTAACTTGAATCACTTGGGTTCCAGAGAAAGGATCAATAATAATTTGCAAAAATTCATTAAACCAGGAATAAAGATTGGGCAGAGATCTCATGTAGTAGGATGGCCTTGGATTTTGGGGGCAGAGTGGCACACTAATATATTGTTTCTCAGTTATGGTATTGGGTAAGTTATTTACTTCCTGAGTCTTGGTTTTTAGATTGGAAATGGCAGTAATAACATTAAGAGGTAGGGGTTGTTAAACAGATTGACTTTTGGTTGAAGTACCTAAAGCAGTACTTGAGACACAAGAATTCTCTCATCTAATCTCTTCTTTTCTGGTTGTGGGTTTTTGTTATTTGGGTTCTTTCTAATCCAAATGATTTGCCCACACTATAATCTTTGACCTGTTATAAAATGCATTTGGAGAAGAAGGCCTGAGGCTGCAAGATTGTTCAAGTCTGTATCTTAAAGCAGTGATGGTGAGTGTTTTAAAGACAAGTGCCCACACTGCTACCTGAAGCCACTTATTTATTGCAAAGTGCCAACACAGCAATTAAACCTGAATAGTGAGGTTTTTAGTTCAGAAAAACTCATACATTAACATCTTTTGTCTTAAAAGAAAAACAAGCTTTCCATAAGTTTACCACCACTGCCTTTCAGATTCTTAGTCAGAATCTGTTATCATTTCCTTAATATTTCTAACAAGCAACATTATCTGGTTTCTAAACCCATGGAAGATTACAAACAAGTAGATTATGAGTAGTGTGAGAGGTTTAGCAGGGATGTGGTCGGGAGTAGTTAGGAGGATGGGAAACTGTTAGCCTACTGTCTATTGTAAGAAAAAACAGATAACAGCTTGGTGAGGATAATAGAGATAATCCACAAGACATAAATATTCAAAGCTTGACTAGCATGTCTGGGGCCATTTAGTGTGGGACCAGATAGGTTAGTAATGAGTGTTCATCAATTAGTTTAAATTGATGTTTGGGAACATCATTTTAAGAGTGCAGTAATCTACATAATATACTTTAGATTGTTATTCAGGATGACTGACAAAAATGTTCTTAAAGGGATAGAGCACTATGCTATAGCAAACAACTTATTTCATGAAAGATTCTGGTACTACTATGACTAAGATGTTTCACATTTGTTTTGCCATTCAGAGAGCCATAACACAAGAGTGAAAAGCATTTATACTTGCCAGTAGTGAAGAAGGATCACTTCAGTGGTACAGCATCTTGTAAGTCATTCTTGTCAGTCTGCAGCGGTGTCCTATGAAACTTTATATTTAACCTTTGAGGTCGAGTGTGCTAGAGATTTCTAAGATGAAGCAAATGTGGAAAGTTGATTCGCCCCTATGTTGAGGGTTTCGTGTCTCTTCTATGTGACTTCTGCCTGATAGGTGCTTTGATGTGTCAATGATTTTTTAAAAAATTTAATTCTGGTAACTTCAGGGTTATTGTTAAGGGTTTGTAATAGGTAACCATGGCTTTTTGAAACAATTTTAGCTGTAGTACAAAAATCATCCACCCATTTTTCATTAAAAAACCCACAGTTTACTGCTTAACATTGATCAGTTTTGATTATTTCTGCAGATTGAATTTGATGTATGTATTTGAGAATTTTAATGGTGAGTCTAGATTTACATCTTAAAAATAGTACTCAGCTTTAGTTCAGGAATATCATATAGGGAAAATACAATTTTGTAAAGCCACATAGATTAAGACTGCCCCTACTTTGGCCAGATAGCTTAGAAATATTAACTTAGAAATATTTTAATATTTAAAATACATTTTATAGTTTACTTACTTTCCTCAGACTTCATAGTTTGTGTGTTCTGCTGTCCTATAGCTCAGTGTTCTGGTTAGTTGTAACTGAGCCATACTCTTAGAGTAGATGCTTGGTAATTTAGATATGTTTTATGTTTGTACTGATAAGAAAACAAATTTTAGACAGGTGTGGCACACACTTGTAATCACCTGAGGAGGCTGAGATATAGGAGGATCACCTTGAGTTTGAACTACATGTAGAAACACTGTCTTGAAAACAATCCAAAAAAAGAGATCTTATTGATTCATCCTCATAAAATTTGTGAGTTACTATGAAATTGTTCCTAATTCTTACAAATTTGTAATTTTTCAAAGTCTGGGAGTAGATTGGCCCGACAGCTATAGTGCCATGGAAAATGAGTGTAAATTCCTTTCTAGTTTGCATTTCAGGACCTGCCTTCCTTTGAATAATCTATAGTGCTGAATCTCAATTTTAGGGGGAAAAACTAGTTTCAGGTTGAATGTGTTTCATTAGTAAGCAAGAATAATCTTGAGTGAACAGAAGTCGGTCTTTTCATTATCTTTAATATCTCTTAAGTCAAAATGCCTGATCTCAGGAAGTTAGTCTGTGATCTTTTTACTTGTTTAAAAGTCAACTGCCATAAAGATAAATAAGTCATTTGTAGAAAAATGGGTGTACTTTGGGAAGGTAGTGTTAAATGAAACAAAACAGATACAGAAGCTTAAATATCAGAGTTTCTCTTGTATGAGTAACCCAAATTATAAAAAAAGAGAAAAATAGCTGGGTGTTGTAGTTCATGCCTGTAATCCCACCACTCAGGAGGCAGAGGCAGGAGGATTGCTTAGTTCAGAGCTTACCTGCGTTACATAGTGAGCTCAGGACCAGCCTGAGCTACAAAGCAACAACCTGTCTCAAAAAAAAAGAAAAGAAAAACAAAAGAGGGAGGAGAGGAAAATGTGATGAAAAAAGGAATTAAGATGTGTTCTTGTTCCTTTAAGGAATGTAAACATTATATATTGCAAACATGTACTAACAAAAAGAAATTTTTTGTGGTAACAAAAAACTTCCTTAAATGGGCTGTATTTTCATATGCTGCTTCTATTTCCAGAATTTCTATGAAGAGATAATAGTTAATGTCTTGTAAATATTAAGAATATATTCGATCTTATGTCTTTTATTTCAAAATATGGAATGATGACTCTAAATGTGCAGAGTGTACTGCATCAGTCCTTTATACGTGGGATAGTGGAAGCTGAGTGCAAGCCTTTTCTCCCTTGACTTGAACTGTTGGAACTTTTTGTTGATCAAAGAAATGCTTTGCTTTATCTGTGGCAGTGAGTGCATATTTTCTATGTTTAGACCAGCTTTTTAGATTCTTTTTATACAGGTGTTAGGTTGCAGTTCATGTTAGCTAGCCAATTAAGCTTTTTTCTTAAAATGTTTTGTATCGGAAGGGTCTAGTTTTGTCCTCAAGCTTGTGTGTTGGTCATTTCTGCTTTAAAATAGTGTTTTTCACACTTAACACACACCTGTGCCTAAAGTAATAACAATGTCAGAGAGAATAAGTGTTGTGCAGAATATGGACGATGTAAAAATAGAAAAAATGAATCTTACATTTTTCTTTTTTTGTAGGAGGGGGAGTGGACCTCTGTGGATTCCTGCTTGATCAGTTTTACTTTCATTCTAGCTCCCAGAAAGCCTTTAAAATGTACTGCTGGGGAGCAGCAAGTAGGTCTTAGAGGAGTGTGTACTGTGTCTAACACGGAGTTGTCAGCTATGTGTATAGTTAGTTGTTTAGTATTTGAAGTGCAGCTGCTGGGACTAAGGAACTGAATGCTAAATTTTATTTTATTTCAGTTAATTAGAATTTAGATAGCCATATGTGGCTAATGGTTGCTGTATTGGACAGTACAGATAATAAAGACCATTTCTATGATTTGTTTTTAAATTCTATATAGGGCTTCACTATTTAATTCAGGCTGGCCTCACAGCAGTTCTTCCTTAGTCTACCAAGTGCTGAGATTACATGAGTGTTCCCATCAAGGAGGATTTCCATGATTGTAGTGAAAGTTCTGATGGACTCTGTGACTCCAGATTTGGTCATTTGAACTTTTACAGCATGAAGATCCTCCCCTCCTATTTTTTTTTTTTTTTTTTGAGACAGGATCTCACTTTGTAGTTGAGGATGGCTCTGAGCTCACTATGTAGCCTAGGCAAGCCTCAAACTCAGCAATCCTACTGCCTCTGCCTCCTTCCTGAATGCTGCGATTACAGGTGTGAGCCACCAAGCCCGGCAATGTGGTATGTAGTACTGATTCCTGGTGTGCATGAGTCCCCATGCCGGGTATTGTTGTCTGTGGTTCCTGGGGATGGAACCAGGGACCTTGTGCTTTCTAGGCAGGCACCAGAACCACTGAGCTAAATCTACGGCTCTTCCCCCTCCTAATTTGATTTGGGTGCTGGGTGCTATTTCAAGAGAGGCAAGAAAATTCTAAAGCCCTTTGGAGTGTTTAATACTCCTCTTGATTTGAGTGTAGGCCTGTGTAGTCTTGTGATGGGTTTTATAATCTGGGAATGATAAACCAGAATGTAAGTTATATGTTTATGAGTTGATTATAGACCTAGGGATTCCACACAGCTCATTAAATGTGAAAGGAGTATAACTAGAAAATAGAACAGGTAGTCTCTTTGTACATTATCCCATCATTTTCCACAGGGCCAAATTAGATTTCTATTTGGCCATGACTTTCCTTACTAGCGTACAACTTTCAAAACACATGGTAAGAATTGAGAAATCTATTTTTTTAAAAAATTGAATTTCATATGTCTTGATACTCTTACGCTTTCTACACTGTCATTTTTTTAGCTAACACAAGTTGTCAGAGGTGCTGTATTTTTCTCTACTTTGAGTAGAAAAACAATATAAGATTAATTTTATGTGTTTTCTAGTGGGAGTCCACCGGTGCTGTGAGGTATTGCTTTTGTATTTCAAGTATTTTATGTTGTAGCTAACTTTCCTTTTGAGATAAAAATTCATATAGGTATTTGGGGAATATTCGGTATTTTTTTTGCAATTTGAAGATATTTGAGGAATTTCTCTTCATACCTTTATAACAAACAATCTGTATTTAGTTGCTTCCTTTGTTTTCAACTTCAACTTTCAGTTTTTGCCAGTCGTTTTCATATTCCCTTTCCCACTACCCTTCCATATAACATCGCTAAGTTTAGCACTCTTTTTCTCCGAGGTCATATTTTCATTAGTGTTTGCCATTGTTAACTACTTTTCATCTAAATTTATTTCTCTCTTTTTTTGTTTTTTTTTTTTGAGACAGGGTCTCACTATGTAGTTCATGCTGGCCTTGAACGCACTGTGTATCTAGGCTGGCCAGCAATCCAAGTGCTGGGATTATAGGGTTCCAATGCCACACCCAGCTTTCACCTAAATTTCTTAGTCTTACAGACAGACACAGATTAGGCAGGCCCTTTTCTCATACAGCAATCACATAGAAATGTTTATTAAGATACTTGACAAGCTTAGGGTCAAGAGATAGAAATAGAGTTGTGCACACATGTTCTCATCCAGGTATTAGGAAAAAATAAGTCCATGTTAATAAAAAGCTGGCCTTGGGAGTTTACTGGAGATAGGATTCAGTAGCTGGAGATAAGATGGTAGTACCTTGCAAGGAAAGGAGCTAGAACTCTGGAAATTGTATTTTTAAAAAATAGAAACTCTTCTGGTATCATTGAAACATTTGCTTCTGGGAACACTACCTCAAACATCTCTACAGTGGAACTAGAAAATAATAGCTATTTTGGGAATGGGTTTAAATATTACAGGGTATACAGCAACTAAAAAAAATACAGATCTACAGCTGGGTGTGGAATGGTGAATTTTGTATAGGGTGTTGTGATTTGAAATTCTAAGGATATGCAGTTGATAGTCTGCTAGCCTCCACTTTGCCACCCATTTGCTAGTATTATGAGGTTTTTATGTGGTGTTCATATGTAAACAACTTTGTGTGTATTATCTTTTTAGTATCATTAGTCATATATTTTACTTAAAGGTATGCCAGTTCATAATGTGTTCTTTTTTCTTTGAGTTGCATACTATTTTGTCCTCACATATTTTGCCAGAACTCTAGTGATGTCATTTAGGTTATTTCCAAGCCTGTAGTATTAAAAATAGTGTTTTTACATAAATATCTATATATCATTTTCCAGCTGTGCAGGTAGAGTAGGTCAAAGAATATCTGCATTTATAGTTTATTTTAGAGAATGTACTTTATTCATTTTTGAGTAGGTAATACTGCATGCATGATAAATAGTATAAAATTCAAAAGGAATAAAATGAAAAATAAAGAAAATTGAGTTCTCTTAAGTCTGTGCCTTCACTTCTGCTTTCCAGAAATATAACCATTGTTACTAGCTTTTTGTGTGTTCTAGAGCTTCTCTGTTCAGTATAATCACTGTATCCACGTGTTGCTACTGAACACTTCAAATGTAACTGGTCTGATGTGGTACAGGTGGCAAGTGTAAAATACGTATTAGATTTAGACAGTACAAAAAAGAATGTAGTTTGTTAATATTTATATATATATTTATATATATATATATATATATAT
>PVIC010031127.1:0-21478 GCA_004025085.1 Thryonomys swinderianus | reverse complement strand
AAAAAAAAAAAAAAAAAAAAAAAAAAAGATACTGTGCTTATTTTGGAGGGTAGCTGGCACTCTTACATGATACCAAAAAAAAGTATATAATAAATATAGAAAATTTAAAAACACAAAAAAAGTATATAGTGAAATTTATTTTTTTCTAAACTACCAGATCCCCCTAGAGACAAAGTTATGAATTTATACCATTTCAGAGATTTCTTTATGTGTATAAAAACAAATATGTGCATGGGATGTATATATTATGCTTGGCATCTGTAGGGGATTGGTTCTATCTAAGACCCTTATAGATAACAGACCCACAGATGGTCAAGTACAAAATGGCATAGCATTTGCATACAACCTACATATTTTCAACTGAATATGTTAAATCCTTTCTAGATGACTAATAATATCTAATACAATGTAAATGCTATGTAAATAGTATGCTATATTGTTGAAGGAATATCATAAAAGTCTATGCATGTTCATTTGGTAGTAACATTTTTTAAAAAAACATTTTCTACCTGCAGTTGATTGAATCCACGAGCACTTTTAACCCAGAACCCAAGGGGCTCCAGAATAGATAGGAACATTTCATAGGCCCTGAATCCCATGTGGGCCAGTAAGATTTAACATAAATTGTATTGAATAGAGATTTGAAGACAGTTATTACTATTGGCTGAGGAGGCCTGAACATAGCTATTAGATGGCTTATAGTAAAAATAATAATGCTAATAATCTGTCAGCCTTTTAAAATAGAACTTTCGGGCCACAGATTTAGCTCAGTGGTCCCTGGTTCGATCCCCAGTAACCACATACAACAATACTGGGCATGGTGACTGATGCCCACCAGCAATCAGTACCACCACCTAGTGCTGGGCATGGTAGCTCATGCCTGTAATCCCAGCTCTTGGGAGGCAGAGGCAGGAGGATTGCTGAGTTCGAGGCTTGCCTGGGCTACATAGTGAGCTCAGCGCAGCCTGAACTACAAAACAAGATCCTGTCTAAAAAAAAAAAAAGTGCCAGGCGTGGTGGCTCACGCCTGTAATCCCAGCACTTGGGAGGCAGAGACAGGAGGATTGCTGAGTTCGAGGCTTGCCTGGGCTACATAGTGAGCTCAGGGCCAGCCTGAACTACAAAGCGAGACCCTGTCTCAAAAAAACAAAAACAAAAACAAAAACAAAAAAAACAACTTGCCCCTTATAAAGATTTTATCCATCCCTATTTAGAATTATACTATAAGATCCAAAGAACAAGAGGTACTCAACTGTAAATAGTTCTTGCTAATTATCAGATTAAACCATATGAAGTTGCTATATTTGTAGGTCATGAGGTTAGATGTCAACAATATCATAGTGTCTGATATAATAGTATTCAACAAATCGTACTTATTATTACCATAAACACAGATGCTTAAGGATGGAGATACATTCTGAGCATTGCATTGTTAGGCAGTTTAACTGTGTGAACATTAGAGTATACTTCCTTACCCCTAGATGGTAGAGCTTACACATACCTAAACTACATGGTACATTCCGAAGCACGTTGCTGTATTGAATTCTGTAGCACCTCAAACACACTATTTGTGTATCTAAACATGGTAAGTTACAGTAAAAAATGCTATGTGTAGGATTTTTCTAGCTCCATTGTAGCCTTAGGCATCTACTGTCGTCTATGTGGTCTATAGTTGACTGAAATGTTGTTATGCAGTGTTTAATTATAACAATATTATGTGCCTGGCACATTGCTATGCTTTTAGTCTTTTTTTCTTAAGTTCTTAACACATTTTATTTCATTCAGTTCTCACTAGATCTCGATGAGATGGGAGTTATAGTGGATATAGCAATGTTTCTCTTGGCTAGTTCTTTGGGAACCATACTCCATTCCTATATGGTAGGAATATTGGTTACTGATAACTCACAACGTCTTCTCTCACTGGGAATAGTCCTTGTCCACAGCCAGTGGTTGGCCAGGGTGGGATACAAAGGCCTGGCTCCCAGCCTCATTTTGGGACCTTCTGAAGGAGCTCAGAGCTCTCTGTAGGGCTGGCTGCATGTTGGGGCTCATGTTTTCTCTTCTCAGTCTGTCTCTTAACTTAATTACAGTTGTGTCTTCCAAGAGCACCATAAGCCTGCAGACGTTCTTCATGTCAGAGTCTGCTTCCAGGGAACCCCAGCTTGGGACACGTGGTGTTAGAAATAGCAGATCTAAAGTAGAATTTTGGAGAAGCTTGGCAACCAGCTCTCAGCAAACCAGTGTAAGAGAAGTAAGAATGGTCACCAGTCTGCTGTACCTGTACAATTGTTAAAGCTTCCACTGCTTGCAGAGTGGGGTGTGATGAGGTGCGGGAAATGTCATACCTAAGTATGACACCTTGGAAACTGAGAAAACAGCAAAGCAAGAAGACTTCTCCCACCTTCCCCTCACCTTTCTTCCCTGAAGCAGGCCATGAAAACTATGGTTATTCTCTGACCTTTCCCTACCTTTCTCCCCTAAAGCCCCTCATGTGACAGGTGTTCTGCACTCTGCCCCCAGGGAGAGAATGTCACACAGAACTGCCAACAAGAATCTGAACAAACAGGCCTGGCTAAATTTCCCCTAGTTTATTACCATAAGATCATACTCAATATGTCCAGTCACACTTCTTCATGACTGTCCGCTGCTTACCAGACCTGAGCATAAAAACACATAGATTTTTGTTCCCCTTATCTTCATGTCTGAAGTCTTCTGAGTCACACAAAACTAGTATAAAGTAAATCTGTATGTTTTCTCTTGCTACTCTATCTTTTATTATAATGGCCTCAACCATGAACCTAGCAATGGGTAAAAAGAGAAATCTTTTATCTCCAACAGATGGCATAGATGTAGAAACAGTCACACTGGCCAGTGTAATAGCTCTGGGAATTGAGGAAAATGGTGACTGTAAGAGCCATGGAAATGAGTGACTTTTTGCTGAGCCCATTGGTTTGGTAATGATAGGATCAGAGTGAATAATCAAAGCAAAGGCTGAAACTGATCTTTTAGGTACCATTTTGGGAAATTCCTTTTACAGATGAAGGATCAGACTTAGGATTTAGTGGTTGGAGTAACAGAGCTACCAAGAAGGTGGGACTATTAGCCCTGAAAGGCCCCCAGTATTGAGGTCAGAGCCAAACATGAAAAGAGTGGGGACTGAGACCTGGGTTAAGAATACAGGAATAGGGCCGGAGATTTGGCTCAGTGGTTCCAGCGCCTGCCTCACAAGCACAAGGTCCCTGGTTCAATCCCTGGTAGCAACATACAACTATACTGGGTGTGGTGGCCATGCCCACTGGCAATCAGTACCTCATACCACAGATGCCAGGTTTGGTGGCTCAAGCCTGTAATCCCAGCACTCGGGAGGCAGAGGCAGGAGGATTGCTGAGTTCCGGGCTTGCCTGGGCTACATAGTGAGCTCAGGGCCAGCCTGGACTACAAAGCGAGACCCTGTCTCAAAAAAAAAAAGAATACAGGAGTAGAGGCAGTTAAGTATCTTGAACTCTCGAATTCCTCTGAATCTGTTCGACCTACAGAAGTAACCCATTTCACATTACAAATAGCGATGCTCCTTGTTATGAGATCAGACAAGGTTTCTAATAAAACAGGTGCCTGCCGGGCGTGGTGGCTCACGCCTGTAATCCCAGCACTCGGGAGGCAGAGACAGGAGGATTGCTGAGTCTGAGGCTTGCCTGGGCTACATAGTGAGCTCAGGGCCAGCCTGAACTACAAAGCGAGACCCTGTCTCAAAAAAAAACAAAAAACAAAAACAAAAAACAGATGCCCTACAAGAAAATGCCTGTCTTTGGAACCTCATTTTACTTCCCTCTTGGTTACCTCACAGACAAAAGTAAAACCCCAACTATGCCAGAGAGGAGAAGGACTCAGCTCTGAAGGAGCTGTAGGGTTTGGCTAATCCATTAAGCCAGCAGCTGTGTACAGAAGTGGATTCTGAGCTAGATAAAGAGGGAGAGAGGAATAAATGAATGAATGGATGAATGAATTAGCAAGGAAGGTAGAGGTGATGTATTAGTCCTACCACTACAACAAAATATCCTACACAATTAATTTACACAGAGAAAGATTTATTTTGGCTCATGGCTTTGGAAGTCTCAGTCCATGACTGATTAATCTTATTTTGGGTCTGTGGTGAGGGAGTGCATAATGGCTGGTAGAAGAAAATTGTTTATATCATGGCTGGGATCAGAGAGAGGAAGAGGTGGGGATCAAGGTTCCACTTTATCCTTCAAGATCATGCTCCCAATAACCTAAAGACCTAGGCTGAGTCTCTTAAGGATTCTACCACTTCCTAGTAACACTTCCCTGGGACCAAGGTTTTAACATACAGGTATTTGGGGGACATTTAGTGTCCAAACACAGCAGGTAATAAAAGCTGGCCTCAATATGGGACTATTCTGCTGTGATAGAATTTAATGCCTTACTAAAGAATCAGGGTGAGGTGCTGGCACAATTTAAAGGTAGTTTTGGAAGTTTAGGAAAAGCAGTGGTCCACACTGAGTGATGCAGAAATATGGAACTTCTGTAAGAGACAGTAGACGGAAAGATCAAAGGTCAGAGAAGAACACATGCTACAGTGTTAGTAGCATACAGTGCATAAGGCCAGAGAACACGCCAGCCCACTGGGCTCTGTGGAGGCCCTGGAGAACACTCTAGTCATTGGAGCAGTAAGGACCTGGCTGGCAGGGAAGGACAGCTCTAGCTTCACTGAATCTGGGTGATGCTGTCATAGAACTGGGCTCCCTGAAACCCAAGGAACAGATAGAGTACGAACATAAGAGGGTCTAGACAGCAGGAATTCAAATTTAGAGACCAAGTAAGTACAGTTACAATGAAAAATGAAATGAGGGGCAGACAGGAGGACCTGACCTACAGAGGGCTGTGGAGAGGGCCAGTAGTACACAGTGTTCTAAGCCAAAAATAGATGGGTGGCCAAGAGTGTTATTGCTTAATTTGGACAATCAAGGGCTGGGGATTTAGCTCAGTGGTTTTGGTGCCTCTCTCACTAGTCCAAGATCTGGAGTTCAATCCCTGGTACAAAAAGAAAAATTTAGACAATCAAAATAAATCAAGGTTGTGTGATCAGGGAGCTAAAAGCAACTACCCCCAGTGAAATTTCACAATTCCTTCCCTTGTTCCTAGATCTAAACTGCTGACTAAAGAAAGCAGACCTCTGTGATGAAAGACTTGAAATGTGCAAACTTATTCAATAATCATCCCTCTCCAAAGAATATATGGTGGTTCCTTGTATAAATGAACATGAGAAAATGGAAACATTTAGGCCTAAAGGTGTAATGACCAGTATTTGAATGACACTGATTTCTGGTGACCCAAGGTGTCATTGGGTTCCTCCTCCTATTGGTGATGGAGTATAGTGACCAGGAAGTAAGAGAGGTCTGGGCCTGCTGAAGCTCACAGTGCATTCACTGGGTCCACCAATCCTTTGAGGGCCTGTCCCAGATCCTGAGTATAGTGCTGGAATGGCCATATTTAGGAGTTGGTAAAACCCAAATATGTGTTTATTGATGTGGGGAATAAGAGCTAGTATATTTAGGAGGACCCAACTCAAAATCCCTGAAACTGCTCCCTCTCATTGGCTGAGACAGTAAAGCACATGGAAGATTCCATGATCCTGGTTCCAAGGCAGAATGGCAAAAATGAGTGCCACTTTCAAAGATTAAAGAACATGGCCACAGTACCTCTGTCTCTCCCCACTTAATTCACCATTCTGGGCCCTTAAAAATTGCATAATCATGGTTGACAGGAGTAAACCACCATAGATTTAATAAAGCAGTCATCTCAGTTGTTGCTATTATACTAGATAAAGCATCTTTCCAGGAGCAGTTGAGTTAAACCTTCCACACATGGTACATTTTCTTTCTGCCTTCTTTGTCCCCTGTCAGAAAGGTAAGGATCGGGGGTGTAGCTCAGTGGTTCCAGCGTCTGCCTGGCAAGTGCAAAGCCCAAGTTTAATTCTGGGTAACCATACACTTCAGTGCTGATTGTGGTGGCTCATGCCTGTAATCCTAGCACTCAGGAGACAGAGGCAGGAGGATTGCTGTGAGTTCAAGGCTGGCTTGGGCTACATAGTGAGTTTGGGGTCAACCTGAACTACAAAGCAAGATTCTGTCTCAAAAAAACTAAAAGAAGGAAAGGAGGGTAAAAAAAAAAAATAGCTCATAGCCACATGGATCAGACCACAGGATGTGTTGCATTTCACATCTGGGCAATGTTAAATCTCCTGCCTTCTATCATAATCTAGTCCAAAGGGACCTGGACCATCTGGACACTCCACAGACTATCACATTAGCCCACATATCAATTACATCATGCTAAAGGCACCAAGTGAGGAAGAAGTAGCAAGTACACAATAACCTGGCATGACATATTCACTCTAGAAGGTGGCAATTTCCTATCCGGATTGAGGACCCTAGCCCAATGGTGACATGTACAGAGTGGTCTGGGAACATCCTCCCCAAAATAAAGAATACAAATAACAACTGTTGGGCCACTGTCAGCATAAAATGAGTCTGTGCCCACATGAAACTCTGCTGCACAGCTGGGATAATACTGTGTAAGGGAAGAGGGTGTTAGAGGTGTCTATTATTCCCATTTTACAGGATGGACAGCTGAGTCACATAGAAGTTAAATAAACTGCCCCAAATACAGAGCTGCTAAATGGTAGGTCTAAGATTAATCTAGATCTGACTTCAAAGCCCACATTCTTCAGTGCCTGTGTTATATAGATAAGGAACCTAGGAAAAGAGCAATTAAATTGCCTTTCACTTTTATACTGTTCCCCTGAGACAGACTCTCAGATAGAATGGGGTACAGGAAGTCAGACTAGGCTGTGATAGCCTTCCTACAGAAGCCTTGGGAAATCCCAGAGGGGGGCCCAGAGCTAGGGTGGCTCTGCATGGCTATATCCTGCTGGAATAGAAGGCTGAGATTTTTTATGTTCCTGTGCAGAGATGGTGTGTCTTAATCTATCTTGTGCAGCTATAACAGAGTACCAGAGACTAGGATAATTTATAAAGAACTGAGATTCCTTCCTTTCAGTTCTGGAGGCTGAAAAATTCATGATTGAAGGGCTTACATCTCATGAGTCCCCTTCTTGTTATCATCCCATGGTGGAAACATGGATAGACAAAGAGGGACACTACCTGGAACCTAGCACTGAGGGGAGGCTGAGGCAGGAAGATCTCAAGTTTGAAAGTGGACTGGGCAACTTAGCAAAACCCTGCCTCAAAATGAAAGAACAAATAAATGGCCGCTGATGTAACTCAGTGGGAAGATGCTGGACCATTCTGAAACTAATCAAGTTGATAGCCCACCTTAACCATGTTATTTCCACTCTTGTCAAACATTTCCTTAAATCACACTTAATTTCCAAGTAAACACAGATCATAATTCCATCTAATATAATACATGTATTTTGTGTAGAGCCAAAATACACTGTTCCTTTCCTCAAAGACTCAATAGTCTCAGCATTGCTTAAAAAAAAAAAAACAGGTTGAAGAACAGGTATTCTTTGAGATTCAAGGGGAACTTAACTGTGAACTCCTATGGTGTTTTTTTTTTTTTGAGACAGGGTCTCGCTTTGTAGTTCAGGCTGGCTCTGAGCTCACTATGTAGCCTAGGCAAGCCTGGAACTCAGCAATCCTCCCATGTCTGCCTCCCGAGTACTGGGATTACAGGTGTGAGCCACCACGCCCAGCACTGTGGTATGTGGTATTGATTGTTGGTGGGCGTGAGTCTCCACGCCCAGCATTGTATGTGGTTTCCGTAGATCGAATTCAGGACCTTGCGCTTGCGAGGCAGGCACCGGAACCACTGAGCTAACCCTCCGGCCCTTTTTTGTTTTTTGGGTTTTTTTCACATAACCCTAAGATACAATGGCACAGTGCAGATATTTCCATCCCTAAAGGGGCAGAAAAGAATGAGACCAAAGCATGGGCAAAACCCAGCAAGGCAAACATTAAGTCCTATAGTTCTATGCCTAGAATCCAAGGCACATGGTAGTGAGATGTAAGATGCATCAGTTTTGCTAATCCTACCCTGAGGTCTTGCTGGTTATATCCTGAGGGCTTCTCTCTTAGGTTGTCTCTGCTTACTGCCTACAGTTTTCCTCATCACATTTCACATTCCTAGCCTTCCCAGCTTCCTGAGATCTTCACTGCAATTTGACTTCATTCCTACAGCTTCATATACTGCTCCCACTGAAGCTTCTTGCTAAGCTTCCTGGGCTATTTGAAATCTGAATAGAACCCTTATTGACACCACAACTCTTACGTTCTGTACACTGATAAAACAGCCATCATATGGACAGTGCCAGCATCTTCTGACAGGAGGAGCAATGACCAGGCCCCCTTAAGCCATGGATGCAATGGTTTTTAAATATCTGAGTGGCTGAGCTCACAAAAAGGAAACCCATTACTCCACAAGGTTCTTCTCAAGCAGGCATCCCCTGGATTATATCAAATGATAAGTTGACCTAGAGTCTGTGATAGATGGAATCTTTTTTATTTCTGAGAAGACCTCAAGGGTCTCCCCACCACCACCACCACCACCACCTATCTTCTGACTTTCTAGAAGATTTGAACCCAGGGCCTTCTCATTGAGCTACATCCCCAGCCTCACCCCCACACACACATTTTATTTTAACACAGGGTCCCACTAAGTTGTCCAAAAAGAGCTTGATTTATCATTCTTTTGCTTTAGCATTCTTGGATTAAAAACATGTACTACCATGACTGGTAAGTCATCTTTCTTTTGGTCGCTATAAAAAATACTTGGCTTCTTTTAGTTTTTTGAGATAAGGTCTCACTTTATAGTTCAGGCTGTTCCTGAGCTTACGATGTAGACCAGGCTAGCATAAAACTCACAGCAATCCTCCTGCCTCTGCCTCCTGAGTGCTGGGATTATAGGCGTGAGCCACCACGCCCAGCTATTTGGTTACTTTTTAATAGTGCCTTCTCTTTAGCAACCACAGCTCTTTGGCCAAAATTTTACACAGTTCTATTTTGGCCAAAATTTAAGTTTTTCAGTTTTCTACTTTGGTTTTCATTTCTGATTCTTACCATATATTTGTCTAAAAATAACCAGCAGTAACCATGCCACAGCTTGAACATTGGGTTGCCTTGAAATCTCTTCTACTAGAACAATGAATTTACTATTTTTTTTTTTTTGAGACAGGGTCTTGCTTTGTAGTTCAGGCTGGCTCTGAGCTCACTATGGAGTCCAGGCAAGCCTCGAACTCTGCAATCCTCCTGTCTCTGCCTCCCGAGTGCTGGGATTACAGGAGTGAGCCACCACGCCTGGCTACTATTCGTAAATTCAGTCTTATGCAAAGTCTCAGGACAGAGAAAAGCTACAGCCTTTTTTATATTTTTGGCCAGAGAGCAAAATGCATAGCCTCTACTTCACCATTTAGTAGGGTTCTTATTCCTAACTAAAACTTTCTGAGCCTGTCCATATTTATATTAGGATTTTAGTCTTCTGATCTCCTACAAGAATTGTTTTTCAGGCTCTACTTACAGGATTGTAAGCCTTTTCAAACTCTTGTAAACCAGTTCTAATGGCTTCTAAACCACATGGTCAGGTCCAATTGTATCAGTGGTCCTAGTCCTGATGTCAGTTTTCTGTATTAGTTTACTTTATATCATTTGGATTAAACATTCAGCATATATAACTTAAGGGAAGAAAGGTTTATTTTTGCTCATAGTTTCAGGGGATACAATTCATGGTAACCTTGCTCCAAGGCAGGAACATCAAGAAACAAGAGTGTGGCAGACCAAAGCAGCATATTTCATAGCAGCCAGGAAGTAGAACAAGAGCACCAGAGAAAAAGGAACAAGGGACCTGATACAGACCCTGCAGTCACACCTTCATGACCCACCCAGATGCATCTCCCTTAGGGGCAGGAGATTTAGCTCAGTGGTTTCGGCACCTGCCTACCAAGTGCAAGGTTCTGAGTTCAATCCTGATAACCACATACAATACCAGGTGCAGACTCATGCCCACCAGCAATCAACATCACATACCACAGTGGTTGGGTGTGGTGGCTCATGCTTGTAATCCCAGCACTTGGGAGGCAGAGGCAGGAGGTTTGCTGAGTTCAAGGCTTGGCTGGGCTTCATAGTGAGCTCAGGGCCAGCCCAAACTAAAAAATTAAACCCTGGGCCAGAGGGTTAGCTCAGTGGTTCCGGCACCCGCCTCCCAAGTGCAAGGTCCTGAGTTCGATCCCCAGTAACCACATATAATGCTGGGTGTGGAGACACGCCCACCAACAATCAATGCAGCATACCACAATGACGGACGTGATGGCTCACGCCTGTAATCCCAGCACTCGGGAGGCAGAGGCAGGAGGATTGCTGAGTTCGCAGCGGCTTGCCTGGGCACCATAGTGAGCTCAGGGCCAGCCTGAACTACAAAGCGAGACCCTGTCTCAAAAAGAAAAAAAAAAAAATGAAACCCTGTGTCAAAAAAAAAAAATGTAGACTTTATTAAACCCTGTGCCACACCAAAGCCTGTCAAGTTGATCCACTTTAGCCATCACACTGCCTGGCAAGGGGACTGTCTAGGACCTCTGGCCCAGAGAAAAGCATAAGATATGTTAGTCTGTGTATCTTTCCTAAGAACATTAATTTGTTTCTTGTTTCAAAGAATTTGAATTTATTTTTTTTTATTATTTTTTTTTTTTTTGGTGAGACAGGGTCTCGTTTTGTAGTTCAGACTGGCCCTGAGCTTACTATGTAGCCCAGGCTGGTCGCCAGCTCATAGCAGTCCTTCTGCCTCTCCCTCCCAAATGCTGGTATTACAGGTGTGAACCACCACACCCAGCATTAAGAATTTGAATTTTGAACAGATCATACAAAACCAGAAGATGTTTAAACCCAATTCATCAAAATTCTGTTTTTATCTTGAGGCAAATGCTAGTAGATTCCCCCTTCCCAAATTCTTTTTCACTGTCCCTCTGGAACCTGGTGCTTTAGCTTTTCCTTCAGCTTTCTGTGGCCTCATATCTTCCAATAGTGTAGTTTATCTCTCTCTCTCTCTCTCTCTCTCTCTCTCTCTGTCCCTCTCTATCTCTTTTTCTTTCTCTTTCTCATAAAATGTTATGTTTATTTAAAACTTGTTTCTCTCTTTGAATAATAGTATAGTTTCTAAGCAGGTTACCCAGAGTCAATTTTTTTTTTTTTTTTTGAGACAGGGTCTTGCTTTGTAATTCAGGCTGTCCCTGAGCTCACTATGTAGCCCAGGCAAGCCTCAAACTCAGCAATCCTCTAGCCTCTGCCTCCTGAGTGCTGGTATTACAGGTGTGAGCCACCACGCCTGGCATTGTGGTGTGTGGTACTGATTGCTGGTGGTTGTGAGTCACCATGCCTGGTAGTGTGGTATGTTGTTACCAGGGATCGAACCAGGGACCTTGTGCTTATGAGGCAGATGCTGGAACCACTGATCTAATTCTCTCCAGAGTCAATTTTTGTCACTAACCATCTAAGATCCCTGTCTAATGTAGTGTTCATCTGGGCCTTTAAAGCCTCTTGACCTCACTAAACAATGACTTAGTTTTTCGAATATGTGTGCACGGGGTCGGGGCATCATGCTCACTGGTGGTACTTTGTATCTGTCATGGATGTGGAATGGACAGAAGATGTATGGGTCAGAATGGGTGTTAGGTGCTGAGAGAGGTAGCAGGGTCAGTCAGGATCATGTCCCACATCCAGAGCCAGGCTTCCCAACAGAGGTGCGCACAGCCATGGAAGGGAGTGTGGGGAAGAGGATGGGCAGGGAGCGAACCCACAGGCTCGACACTACATCTTCTGGAAGATCTAATTTGAAAATTTTATGGTAGGCGGAGAGACGTGGCCTTTTAATTTTTTTGGTTTCTTATGTTTAAAATTAAATATGTATATGTTTTGGCATAGAATATAAGATTCCGCAGGAATTTTTATGAGAACACAAGCTTTTTCTAAGAAATTTCCAACTGGCAGAGAGCCAGTTCCATACCCATATCTAGACCTCTTGGCAGTACATATTTCTCTCTGCAACTATAAAGCGTTCTTTGGTGGAAATTTAGAGAAACATGGACCCTTGTGTTTGGAACTTGATTAAAATTCAGACTGTTCTCATCCAGTTCTCTGCCTCTCTCTGCCTTCTGATTCCTTTAGGTTGGGCTAGAAGTGAAGCTCCTAGGCTCTGTTGACCTTCACATCTTTTTACAGACCCTAAATACTACCGTCATGGTCCATCTTGTTAAAAATCATTCACCAAGGGGCCAGGGATTTAGCTCAGTGTTTCTGCCATCTGCCTGGCAAGTGCAAGGTCCCAAATTTAATCCCCAATATCACATATCACAATGCTGGGCGTGATTGCTCACGCCTATAATTCTAGCAATCAGTATGCAGAGGCAGGAAGAGTGCTGTGAGCTCAGAGCCAGCCTGGGCTACATAGTGAGTTCAGGGACAGCCTGCACTACAGAGTGAGACCCTGTCTCAAAAAGCTAAAAAAAAAAAAAAAAAAAAAATTTCACCAAGGACAGACAGCTTATGTCTTTGTGGATCAATGCCAAAGTTTAAAATTAGTGTTGTGTCCAGGCTTGCCTGGGCTACATAGTGAGCTGAGAGCCAGCCTGAACTACAAAGGGAGACCCTGTCTCAAAAAAAAAATTAGTGTTGTGGCTCTTGTGCTGGAGAAGGAAGTCAGTAAGACCTGAATTTATTTCATTGTTCTGGGGACTCTACGTTTTCGTCTTATAGGCTGGGTACATTAGGGTAGAACTCTCATTTATGAGACTCTACCCTCATGAATGGATTTGTGCCCTTATAAAAGGGACCACACATCTCTTTCTATTCTATTCTTTTCTATTGTATTCCATTCCATTCCATTCTATTTGAGACAGTGTCTTGCTTGTAGTTCAGGCTGGCCCTGAGTTCACTATGTAGCCCAGGCAAGCCTCGAACTCAGCAATCCTCTTCCTCTGCCTCCTGAGTGCTGGGATTACAGGTTTGAGTCACCACGCCCACTATTGTATGTGATTACCAAGATGGAACAAGGGACCTTGCACTTGCTAGGCAGGCACCAGAACCACTGAGCTAAATCACCGGCCCATTTTTGTTTTTTTAATACAGGGTCTTGTTATATAATTCAGGGTACCCTTGAACTCACTATATAGCGTGGGCTGGCCTCAAATTCAGGGTGATGCTCCTGCCCCAGCCTCCTTAGTGCTTACATTATAGATGTGCGTACCACACCTGGCCCCCACACTTCTTTCTGTCCGAGTAGGATGCAAGAACTTGGCATTCTGCTCCCGAGAAGCCAACTGTGGTGGCACCCTCATTCCAGAATGTTAGCCTGCACAATTGTGAGAAATTTCTATTGCCAATAAGCTCTGCAGTCTTTAGACAGCAGCCCAAACTAAGGCAGAGATATGAGGGCTCAGTGGGGGTTCAGTGTGCACCCCAAATTCACACAACTCATTAGGCTATTTATCAACCTCCTTGAGGCTGTGTTTCTGACTTGAATAGGAAATGTAAAAGTTCAGCCTGAATGAATCTCTTGTTAGCTCTGGGGGTACTGGAGAGATAGAAACAGAGAAAGGAAGTGGGAATCTGGGGGTGATTTCCCCCAACCTTGCTCTGCTGGAGGGGTTAAAATAGTGCACTCAGAAGACTGAATTGGAAACTGCACTTGCCTCCTACTCACTGAAAAGATAAGAGGAACAGACAGGAGACAGCAGGAAGGAAGCCACCATCAGCAAGCAGCAGACTCCGGGAGGCCACCACTGGGTCCAAAACCAACTGTGTTTTTAGTGTCTTTGCATAGAGGACTTGCAGCTGCTCTACTTCCTCAGAACATTGAAATGCCCTGTGGAATGTGGCAGATCACAGAGAAGCCAGTGGCAGAGGCTCTGCTTGGGCCTGGCAGCCTGAACCTGGCCAGGTCCGCCGTCCAGCTGCTGGGGCTCCTGACTCGTCCTGCCCCAGAGTGTCCGCCCTATAGGTGTTCCTGCCTCTCCCTGGGACATGATGGCCCAAGCACCCAGCCCCCGCCACCACTGCAAAACACGGCCTCAGCTCCTGGCTGAGTCTGTATGAGGGACTGCTCATTGTTGTGGTCCCTTTGGTGGCAAGAGTGTCATTTTCCACCACCAGTCTCCCCGGGACATCCCGTGCAGTCCTGCACAGTGGGCGCCAGTAGGGATGTGCCCAGGCTGGCAGGGCAGAGCCCTCTTGTTACCATCCCCTGGGGGCTCTGACCTGAAGCCTTCGATCCTGGCCAGAAAGGGCCTCTGGGCACAGCGCCAGGGATCGTGTTACCCTCTGCAGGGAGGAGCCGGGTCAGCTACTTTATTGCCAAGTTTTGTGTTTTGTTTTGTTTTTGTTTTTTCAGCTTCCTTTCTATTATGTTTCTTTTAAAGCAAGAAATTCCAATGTTCACTGTGACACTGACACTTCACCAGCATTCAGAATCCCACTAGGAATGATTTAGTCTTCGGGGGAACTGCTGGTTTCTGTTGTAGGAGAGCCCGCGCGCTTCCTTACACTGGCTGCTCGGGCCTGGAGCACACTGAGCCACGGCTGGTTCCACCCAGGATGGTGAGGAGCTGGGCCACGTTCTGAGCGGACAGCACAGCCCCACCAGAGGGACTTCCTCCACATCTCCTCACAGGCCAGTTCACTCCCAGCACAGAGTGATAACGGAGTGGACGAAGGAGTGAACTAAGAGAGTGGGCCCTGGGGCCTATCTGCCACCTTGGTCGCCTCACCTCAACCTTGCTGCTCCTCAGATTGTTGCTTTGATGGCCGACCCAGCTAGGGTGGGGGTGAGAGCTCATGCAGCTAAGCAACACTTAGCGCTTCTCTCCAGCTGTTCCTCCACTTGGAGAACCTGGAGGTACATGTCTGCATGAGAGGCTCCTAGGGCTGGCTGAGATGAGGACATAGGGCTCATCACTTTAGTTGAGACATGGAGAGAGCACCACAGATGGGACAGGGGGAGGGCCGGAAGCTGTAGACATCCAACAGCCGCTCCTGGGTGGTTGACTGCAGTGTGCATCTAGGCTGTTCATTGCCTTGCACTTCCAGTCTGCCCGGCTTCCTGCTGCTAGGGAAAGCCCTTAGCCAGAGGGAAGTGGGCATTGGATGTGGACTGCCTGCTGTGGCCACAGGTGACCTTCACAGTGTTGGGTGGGGCGAGTGCCTGCTAGAGATGGTCTACACTGCCTTCCCCACTCTCAACCAGCCTCTTGTGGCCACCGCTCGCCAGGCTGGCAACAGGTGCATCATGCCTGGAAGGCAACACATCTCTTGCTGTGAGAGCCAGAGTTGGTGGTCACCTCCCCTTACTCCTCACAGACACTGGTTGGGCAGTGGCTGGGCTGCTCTGAGGGGCTTTGGGGGTGGGAGACTCCTCTGTGCCAAGAGTCTTTGAAGGAAGTCAGGCAGTGCAGTGTCAGCTAGCCTGATGTCAATGCCATTAACTCCCTGGGTCACCTGAGCACATCACCCAGCCTGTCTGGGCCTTTGATTGGTCATGCAATATCAATAATATAATAGCATTCAGTCCCAATGGCCTGTAAAGTGGCATAAACCTTTGTGATCTACAGATCGTGTTCGCATGCCCAGAGTTCCAGACCTTCCATACCAGCTACGCTAAACAGGTATTTTTAATCCTATTTCTGAGGCCTAGCCAGATCTAGCACCTTCCACCAGGTTACTAAGTGGCCTAAAAGTACTTGTACCTAGGGAGGTGGGGTACATGGGCTGGGACGGGGTCTGCGGACTGGTCTTAGCAATCACTGTAATGGCAAGGACTCGGGGTTTAGCATTTGACTGCACAGTGGCAAGCGTCATGTGAGCACGTGTGGGGGGGAGCCGGAACTCCTCCCTGCATTCCCATGGCATCCGCCTCTCCAGTCACAGGATCTTTGTAATCTCAGCCAGCCTGGGACTTTAACCAAACATAGCATTCCGCCACCCTCTGCAACCTCTTTGTTTGATCTTCCCCCTGGAGACACAGGTCAGGAGGAAGGGAAGGGGGTCTGGAGGCAAGCTGCAGGGAGTAAGGGGGGGGCACAGAGAGTTGTCTCCAGTTCAGAAACTGAGAACTTTGCCTGTTCCCAAGGCCTCCTTGTCATGGAGGCCCTGCAGCAAGGAGCTCTGTCACAGAATTCCAGAGCCTAGACCCCTTTGAAGGTCACTGGTCCAATCTACTTGGTTTACAGAGCCCAGAAGAGTCAGTAACTTCTTTGATGTCACACAGCAGAGAAGGACAGCTCTGGTTCAGATAACTATTTATGGAGAATGATTTCAGAGGCCTCCCACCAGCTGCTCAGTGATACTTAGGCTGCCTTGCTTAGCACCCAGACATTTTTTTTTTTTTGATACTGGGGATTGAATCACAGACCTTTGCATTGAGCTACATCTGCAGCTGTTTTCCATTTTCTGTACTGAGAAAGGGTCTCACTAAGTCACTAAATTATCCGGCAGGTTTAAATTTGTGATCCTTCTGCCTCAGACCTTCCAGAATGGTGGGATTACAGGTGTGTGCTATCACACTCAACATGGCCTAGTCTTTTTTTTTTTTTTTTTTGAGACAGGGTCTCACTTTGTAGTTCAGGCTGGCCTTGAGCTCAGTATGTAGCCCAGGCAAACCTCGAGCTCAGCAATCCTCCTGCCTCTGCCTCCCAAGTGCTGGGATGATAGATGTGAGCCACCACGTTGGGAATTGTGGTGGTACTGATTGCTGGTGGGTGTGAATCACCACACCTGGTATTGTATGTGGTTACTGGGGATCAAACCAGGGACCTTGTGCTTGCCAGGCAGGCACTGGAACCACTGAGCTAAATTTCTGGCCCTCAACACAGCCTAGTCTTCTATCTGCACATCAGAGATCAGCATAACAAGCAAATGTACCAGACAGGAAAAGTGGTAGTGGAGGCTCATTTATGTTAAGGTGTAGATGACTGATATCAAGGATCTTGTTTTTTCCCCCAAGGAATTTTGCTACCAGGAGGTTTGCAGCAAAGATAAGGGGGAGAGTAAAAGAAATCAGAAGTGGGATCCTGCACAGGCAAGAGGTGACTAGAGCTTGACCTATAGGGAGGAGGTCTTTAGGCACCAAAGAGAAACTCAACACCTGGCTTTTAGGCCCCAGGCCCTGTGCTGTAGACATCTCTCTTCCTCTGTGCAGGAAGCTGTGGGATTTCTCAAGTGTCAGGTCACTCTACACATCTAATCCTGTGGCTTCTAGAGAGAATAGTTTAGGTTTAGTTTCACAGTACCTCCAAAGGTCTCACTGGGGTCTGGTGGATGCCTCCTCCTCAGTACACAAGCACGGCTTCCTTGGCCCTGTGGGAAATGAGGTATTTCTTTGGGGGGGGAGTTCTTGTTTTGTTTAATAATTTAAGCTCTCTGTTTTATGTATCTAATCTCTTAATATTTTCAATATGAAACTAGTTCTAAGGGGTATTTTATATTCTCTGAGTACATTGTAATCATTGCTTATAATTTAAATTTAATCTTGTTCTTTAGTGTTTTTAATTACTTAAGAGATACATACTCATTGTAAAAGATTCAAAAAGTAGAAAAGCACATGAAATAGAAAGTAAATATCCTTGCATCACCTTCTACGCTAAAAGGAAATGTTCTTAGCAATTTGCAGAGATCTGTGAAGTCTTAAAGTTCCCTGAAAGCACTTCGTGGGTCCACAAGACCATATTTTTATAATTATACTAAGACATTGTTTGCTTTTTGCCCAGTGTTACCATTTGCACTGATGTTGCAAAAAGCAAAAGTAAGTGATATTGCTGGTGCCTTATATCCAAGTGGTGGCAGCCAACTGTCCTCATGGGTGCTATGTCACTGACTGCTGCTAGTCAGACAGTGTGGTGCCTAGTGGTCCTTTCCAGGCGCTTGCTGTCCTGTTCAAAGAGTTGGGCAGGACAACTGATGGATGTAAAAGTTCAATGTTTATTTAAGGTTGAAGAGGTATAAGTGAAAAGAAGTAAAAAAGAGAAGTAGAAGTGAAAAGTAGAAGAAAATATGCCTTGTATGTAGAGTAGCAGAGTGTGAAGACAGTGGCAAGGAGGCCCCACCAAGATAGTCTTATATATCCTCCTCCTGAAGTCAGAAGGAGGCAGTCAGAACTCTGCTATGATTTGCCAGCTCTCTGTGATTGACAGGTCACACCCTATTATCCAGCCTCTTCACTATATACTAATCTGCTGCCTCACTGCCACGCTAGCTTGGCTTCAGAAAGCTCAGTGAAGTAGCACAGATGATTTGGCTTATTGTGTTTCGACTGTGGAATGTCTGTCAGAGAGAGTCTGTGCCCTGGGATGGGGACTACGTGCAAAGTGCTTCTGCTGCCTTGCGAAGGATAGTAAAGCTCTGAAGGGGCACTTGTGCAATTGTTTGAATTACAAGATAAGTTCACGTTTATCTTTCCTTGTGAAATACTGTTTTTTTACTTGAAATAAGCAGTGACAGACAAACCATGGTTGTTCTGATTTGGGGATTTTTTAGAAACTGTCTCAAAAATAAATAAAATGAGCCTGTCCTCACAAAGCTGACAGTATTTATTACTCAGGATAAAGTTCAGCTGTTCAAGCAAAGGTAAGAAGTTTCAAAGATTTAATTAACCAGGGGACCTCGACAGCTTCTAAACACCTAGAGACTTTAGTGAAGAGATTAATGATGTTAATTGATGATTTTTTATATTGTTGATAAAAATGTGTTATTATTATGTCTTAACTCAGGGAACTACTTTTTAAAGATCATTGGAGAATCTTATGAAATCATGCATGCATAGAAGTTTCATTCCAAGTGGAAGATAAACTAGTGGATTTTAACAGGGTGTGAATAGTTTGTTGATATGGTTTAGAGCCTGCATTGCCACTTCCCCTTGAGAAACTACCACTTGTCAAATTCTGGTAAACAATCAAAGAAGTATATTCACAATTATCTGAAAAGATTATTAAAATAATCCTCTCTTTTCCAAATACACGTCTGTGTGAGGCCAGACTTTCTTCAAACACTTTCACCAAAACAACATATCACAACAGATTGGATGCAGAGGCAGATATGAGAATCCAGCTGTCCTTAGTCGAGTCAGACATTAAACACATTTGTAAAAAGTGAGACAGTGTCAGTCTTTTCTCTAAATTCTTAACTTTCATTAAGAGGATGTGATTTATGTTAACATGTAAAGAGTTTATTATTGTAATTTAATATATTAAATAGTTTTTGAAAATGTCTCATTTTTAACTTCTCCTATGGTAAATACTGACAAAATCTTAATAACAAAAGCTCCTTGGTACCCTCAATAATTTATGAGTATAAAAAAGTCCTCAGAGAAAAATACTTGAGCACTAATGCTCTCTATATTTTTCACACTTGATTATTATTACTTTTCAGTAAATCAAGCTTGCTAGGGTTTGACTGTGTCCTCCTGAAATTCATGTGATAGAAATTAAGTCCCACCAAGCATGGTAATGCACACCTGTAATATCAGTACTCAGGAGGCTGAGGCAAGGGATCACTGGGAGTTTAAGAAGAGCCTGGGTTACATAGTGAGTTCAAGGCCAACCTGAACTACATAAAAATTTTTTAAAAAACACTAAACCCTGGGCCAGGGATTTAGCTCAGTGGTTCTGGAGTCTGCCTCAGAAGTGCAAGGCTGGGAGTTCAGCTCCCCCATACCACATACCACAATGCTGGGTGTGGTGACTCACACTCATCAGCAATCAGTACTACACACCACAATGCTGAGTGTGGTGGCTTACTCCTGTAATCCCAACACTCGGGAGGCAGAGGCAGGAGGATTGCTGTGAGTTCAAGGCTAGCCTGTGGTACATAGCTCAGGACTACCCTGAACTACAAAGCAAGATCCTGGCTCAAAAAACAAAGAAACCAAAACAAAACAAACCATTAAATCCCTTTGTTAATAGTATTTGAAAGAGACCTGGCAGAGGTAATTGGGGTGAAATATCATGAGAGTGGCATTGTGGCATCAGTAGCTTCATCAAGAGAGAGATGTATGTTTGTGTTCCCAGAATTCTGACAAGCTGAGACAGAATAATGGCAAGTTTGGGTCCAGCCTGGGCAATTTAGGGATCTAGGGAGAATTTGTCTAAAAAATGAAAGAAGACTAGGAATGTCACTTAGTGTGAAGGCTTTGTATTCAATCCTTAATACTGAAAAAACAGAGACTTGAGCTAGTGTGTCTGCCCTGAATTACTGTGTGGTGACTACCATGTTGTGATAAAGTAAGAGGGTCCTTACCAGTTGCCAAAATGGTGCTGTTGGACTTGCCAGTCCCCAGATCCAGGAGCCAGATACACTTTTTTTTTTTTTAAATGAGATTGAACCCTGGTGCTTGCCTTGAGCTACATCCTAGCTTAAAACAACAACAAAACAAAATCAGGGCCTTAGAGTTGCCTGTCTGGGCTTGAACTTGTGATTTTCATGCCTCAGGCTTCCAGAATGATGGGATTATCTACCACTGTTCCTCTATTCTTTTTTTTTTTGCTTTTTGAGACAGGGTCTCGCATTGTAGTTCAGGCTGGCCCTGAGCTCACTATGGTGCCTAGGCAAGCTGCCGTGAACTCAGCAATCCTCCTGTCTCTGCCTCCTGAGTGCTGGGATTACAGGCGTGAGCCACCACATCCGGCATTGTGGTATGCGGTGTTGATTGTTGGTGGGCGTGTCTCCATGCCCAGCATTATATGTGGTTACCGGGCATTGAACTCAGGTCCTTGCGCTTGCGAGGCAGGTGCCAGAACCACTGAGCTAACCCTCCGGCCCTGTTCCTCTATTCTTTATAAATTACCCAGTCTTAGGTCATAGCCAGAAAGAATGGAGTCAGATTTAGCTATAGCTCACTCTCCTCAGCATGGTTTTTCAAAATTGATTTAATCATTCCCCTACTGGTGGATGTTTGTTTGTAAATTTTAACTATTATTTATAGTGTATAGTTCCCTTCTTTTGTACCTATGTCTTATACACTTTTGCAAGGATTTCATTTTCTTTTTTTTTTTTTTGAGACAGGGTCTCACTTTGTAGTTTAGGCTGGCCCTGAGCTCACTGTGTAGTTCAGGCAAGCCTCGAACTCAGCAATCCTCCTGCCTCTGCCTCCTGAGTGCTGGGTTTACAGGTTTGAGCCACCAAACCCAGCCTTTGTGGTGTGTGGTACTGATTGCCGGTGGGCGTGGCCACCACACCTGTTATTGTTGTATGTGGTTACTGGAGATTGAACCAGGGACCTTGGATTTGCTAGGCAGGCACTGGAACCACAGAGCTAAATCTCCAGCCCTTGTTAAGGATTTCTGTAGGAGAAATTCCTAGAAGGACTATTGAATGAAATGCTATTTACCAGAACCTTTATAGTAGCACTTACAAATTATAGGCTTAAAATTTGTGTCAATTTAAATTTCTATCAAAAATAAAAGTATCCA
>PVIC010031126.1:0-21638 GCA_004025085.1 Thryonomys swinderianus | reverse complement strand
AAAAAAAATAGGTAAGTCAAAACTAAACAAATAAGATTATAATCACTTGTAACCATCATTTCTGAACTCACATGATAGTTTCAGTATTTCTTGAATGAAACAAGTTTTGTCTTTAACATCCAGTTTAGTCTTTAAATTATGAATAAATCATGCTGAATTTATTAACAGTTTCCATACATTTGTGGGTATTTTAAAGTACTAAAACATTTTGGGCTATTACTATGAGATACATAGTCTACTTAAAAATTATTACTACAGCCAGGGATTCAGCTCAGCAGTTCTGGCATCTGCCTTGGAAATGCAAGGTCTCCAGAGTTTGATCCCTGGTAACCACATTCCACAGAGCAGGGTGAGGTAATTCACACCCACCAACAATCAGTAACACATCACAATGTAGGGCATGGTGGCTAACACCTGTAATCCCAGCACTTGGGAAGCAGAGGCAGAAAGATACCTGTGTTCAAGGCTTGTCTGGGCTATATAGTGAGTTCAAGGCCAGCCTAAACTACAAAGCAAGACTCTGTCTCGAAAAAAAAAAAAAAAATTGTTAACACCATCAGGTGGGAGTGGTTAAACAAGGCCCTAAACTAAACCCTACAAGTTAATTATAGATTTGTCTCAGGCACACATGAGGATATTTAAAATGAAATACAATTTTGCTAGAGAAATCAGTGAACTGTTATTTTTTTTAAAGTGATAAAAAAATGAAAAGGATTTGTTTGGGAAAACTTTATCAAGGAAAAGAAAATACATTATAATCTTGCAGAAACATTTCAGTAGTATATATTTGGATAAAAACTGTCCTTCCTCTAGATACTGAGCAATGAATAAGCAATTAAAACTGTGGCCAAATACAATGATACATTGTAGATGAGTGTTCCCCCGGGGAATGTGACAAGGGATGAGTGACTGGGGTTGGTAAAAGGCTGTGGCCAATGCATGGGTCAAGCCTCTGTATTTGCATCTAGGATATCTCTAGTTTCAAAAGTGACAAAAAGATAATAAAAGAAGCCTACTGGAGTCTTCCTCTTTAAGTTGTAGAAGCAATATCTGATCAAAACTACCATTTTCTGTTACCTTCAACTCAAGTTGTTAAAATTACTAGTAGAAAAATGTAAGAGTAAACAAAAGATCCAAAATGTCACATCCTACAAGATGGTGGGAAGCTATTAATAAAGTCTTGCTTGAAGAATGCTCGTGGGTTAAAAAATTACCAAGATGCTGTGGCTGGTGTTTGATGATAAACTGAAGCTTCTGCAGGGCAGTATCCTGCTAGGAGGACTATGCAGAGCACAGGTGAGCTGCTCTGAATTCTTGATTGTTATTAATGGCATGGAGAAGAGAGTAACAAGAAATAAATGAGGTGAGCAGGCAGTAGCAGATTGGTAAGAGCTACACACCAAAGGAATATAATAACACATCCAGAGAAAGCTGGAACTTTGTCCCTAAGAGATGACAAAGCACCATATAAATCAGAAAATAACATTATGTACACAAAAACCAAGAACATAAAAAAGTTAAGGAAATGGGAAAAAGAGAAAAGGATCAGGTTAAATTAATTAAGACTCAAATGGCCTAGTCTATGTCATATATGTGATTCTGATACAGTCAAGTAGTCAGGATCCCTTCACACTTGATTTACTTCTCTTTGTTTGTGCTTCACTAAACTTGGAAGGCCAAGGTAATATATTAATGTGTGCTTAAGTGGAAATATATATATATATATATAGTACACACATGCATATGCATATATATGTGTACAAAAGTAATTGAACATATATATAAAACACATATATAATTAGTCCAATTTTTATGAAATATGATATAAACCAAAGATAGCAGGATAGTGACTTATCAAAAATACACGTTCTTTACATATCAGGTCCCTGTCCTCTTAGAAACACTCATCCTGTATCTTGTGCAGACATGATAGGTAGATCACTTCTCTTTTGTTCCGGATTGTTGAGTAGGTAAACTGAGACTTACCATGTATATGTGTGTGTGGTCCCTTCGCACAAGTTGGAGGCACTGCAGTGCTGCAGACCCACGTTAGAATTGCCTCCTCAGTGACCGTAATTCTCTTTCAACTGCAAGTTCCATAAAATGATGTTCTTAATGTCACAGATAGTGGAAAAGAAAATTGGGCTTTACTTCAATACACATTAGGGATGACTTCTCTCTTGCCCCTCTCTGTGAGAAGAAGCCACTAGGCAAGGACTAGAGCCACTGATCATCATAGGAGAGCCAATTTATTGATTCTCACTGTAATAGACTTCAGAGAGGTATATCACAAATAATGAAATCCTAAAAATAACAGGAGGCAGCTAAACTGGTGATAGATCCACCAAACTGTTTGGCTTTGGCTATAGTAATTACATTAAAAACATTCTTGGAACACAGACAGCCAAGTATCAAATCATGAGTTCGCAGAATGGTAAAGGAGATTGGGCCATCTATATTAACCCTTAAAGTGGACGCATAAATTCCAAGTAAGTGTCCATGTGGCCTCTTATAGCACACTGTCCAGGAATGAAAATTCACTGACTCACCAGGCAGTTCATTCCATTTCAGGACAACTTTAATTATGTGAAAATCCTTTATTCCATTAAGTTCAAATCTAGCACCCAATAATTTTTGCTTATAAACTTAGCTCTTTTTTCCTAAGGAAATAAAGAAGGAATGAAAGAAAGAGACTTAACAGTTCTTCTTTAATGCAGGCTATTAAGTACTTGAAGACAGCAATCAAGCAAACTAAGTTTGTGTCACAGGCCGAATAGTGTGTTCCGTCTCGTTTTTCAAAAGTATTTTCGGGCATGGGGGTAGTGAATTGAAGCCAGACTCTTCTTACTGAGCTACACCTGTGGCTCTTACGTGATTATTTTTATAGAGGGTGTCAATAAATTGTTCATGCTGGGTATGAATTTGTAATCTTCATGCCTCAGCCTCTTAGGTTTCTGGATTTACAGGTATGGACCACCATGCCCAGCTTAGCTCTTCCTTTTATATCCCTGAATCATTCTCCCATCATATTTTTTAATTGAGTTCTTTATTGGTATATTTTATATACATCTCACAATCACACATAACAATGGGGAATTTGTACCAGTATATGACACAAGTTAATTCTCATTGTTAACCACATCACAACCCACTCACGCCTCCCCACCTCCTACATATATGCTCTTTTATTTTCTTTCAGAATCATATTTATTCCTTCCCCTTATTACATCCCCACACAAGATTTCCTTTGGAAATTTCCCATTCTACAAAAACTGTCATACTTACTAGAGCTCATTTGCATCTACAGGTGCTCATATCAAAGAGAAGATCTGGTATTTGCCTATCTCTGATCTATTTATTTCACTTATTAGTGTGTCTTCCATTTGCACATAAATGAATGAATCTTGTCATGCTTTATGGCAAAATAATACTCCATTTTATTTAAAAAAAAACACATCTTCTTTATCCACTCTCCAGTTGATGGACATTTGGGTTGTTTCCAAGACTGAGCTATCACAAACTGAGCTTCTATGAACAAGGGTGTACATCTGTCTTTCCAATGTGATTTTTAAAATTCTCTTGGGTATATTCTTAGCACGGGGATAGCAGGGTCAAATGGGACCTCTAGTCCTAGTTTTCTGAGAAATCTCCACATAGATCTCCACCATGGTTGCACAAGTGTGCAATCCCACCAACAGTGGAGAAGGGTTCCTTTCACCCCACAGCCTCGCCAGCATTTATTCTTGGTTGATTTTGTGATAGTGGCCATTCTTTGTGGAGTGAGATGAAATTTCAGTGTTGTTTTATTTGCATCTCTCAAATGACCAGTGATGTTGAACATTTCTTCATATGCTTCTTGGCTGCTTTGACTTCTGCCTCTGAGAAGTATCTGTTCATTTCAGATGTCCATTTTTGAATTGGGTCTTTAAACTTGGGGAGGCTGATCTGTTTAAGTACTTTATATATTGTAGATAATAGCCCTTAGTCTGATAGAGAGATAGTAAAGTTTTTTCCCATGTTGTTGGTTGTCTTTTAGCAGTGCCAGTGACTTCTTTTGCTGTGCAGAAGCTTTTCAGTAAGATGAGATCCCATTTGCTGATTCCTCCCACTAGTTCCTGTGCTATAGATGCTTTATTCATCAAGACTCTGCCTAAGCCGATGTCTCCAAAAGTTTTACCTAACATGTTTTTCAGCAGGCTTATTGTTTCTATTTTAATGTTTAAGTCTCAAATCCATTGTTTAGCTTTGTATATGGTGAAAAAGATAGGTCTAGCTTTAGTTTTTGGCAGGTTAAAACCCGGTATTTCCAGAACCATTGGTTAAAAAGGCTGTCTTTCCTCCATTGAGGATATTTGGCTCCTTTGTCAAAGATAAGATGGCTTAGTGTATCTGGGGTTGTTTCTGGATCTTCTAATCTGTTCCACTGGTCTTTGGGTCTGTTACTTTGCTAGTACCATGAGTTTTTTATCACAGTGGCTTTATAGTAGATTTCAAGTTGAGGATTCTAATACCCCTTGCCATGTCATGGTTGCTTGGAACTGATTTTTCTATTCTAGGTCTCTTATGGTTCCAGATTTTTGTATTATTTTCTCTAGTTTTTTGAAGTATAGCATTGGAATTTCAATTGGAATTGCATTGAATCAGTATAGTAATTGTGGAAGTATAGCCATTTTGAAGATGTTGGTTCTCCCTACCCAGGAATAAGGGATGTCTTTCCACTTCCTGATATCCTTTTCTATCTGTTTTGTCAGTCTTATAGTTTTTCTAGTAGAGGTCTTTCACTTCCTTTGTTAGGTTGATTCCTAGATATTTCATTTTTCTGGGTGCTATTGTGAAAGTGATTGACTCCAAATTTCTCTTTCAGTTAGTCTTTTGTGTAGACAAAGGCTATTGTTTTTTGAGCACTGACCTTCTATCCAGCAAAACTACTAAATTTGGTAATTAAGTCTAGCTGTCCTTTGGTTGAGTTTTTAGGATCCTCTAGATCCTAAAGGAGGAGTATCATATCATCAGCAAATAATTACAGTTTAAATTCTTCCTTTCCTACCTTTATTCCTTCTATATCTTTGTCCTGCCTGAGTGCTTTGGCTAATGTATCCAGCACTATATTGAACAAGAGTGGTGACAAAGTGCATCCTTGTTTCATTCCTGATCTTAGTGTAAAAGGCTTCAGGTTTTGTCCATTAAGTATGATGCTAGCTGTTGATTTCTTATAAATAGTTTGTATTAAATTGAAATAAAGTCCATCCATTCTGATTCTCTGTAGGGTTTTGATCATGAATGGGTGTTGGATTTTGTCAAATGCTTTTTCTGCATCTATTGAGATGATCATTTGTTTTTTTGTCCTTGAGTCTATTAATATAGTGTATTACATTGATTAATTTCCATAGGTTCAACCAACCTTGCAGAACTGGGATGAATCCAACTTGATCAGGGTGTATGATTTTCTTGATAACTCTCTGTATTCTGTTTGCCTGTATTTTATTGAGGATTTTTGCATCAATTTTCATTAGAAAGATTAGCCTGTAGCTTTCTGTTTTGGTGGGATCTTTTTCTGCCTTTGGAATCAGGGTGATGGTTGCTTCAAAGAATGAATTGGGGAGTACTGCTTCCCTTTCAATTGCATTAAAAAGACTGAGAAGTACTGGCATTAACTCTTCTTTAAAAGTTTTGTAGGAATAAATATGATACAGAAAGAAAATAAAAGAGCATGTATAAGGGGGAGGAGGGGGGAGTGGGTAGGGATATGGGTAAAAATGAGAATTAACTTGTGGCATATACTGGTACAAATTTCCCAAAGTTATATGTGATTTTGAGATGTATATAAATTGTACCAATAAAGAATTCAATTAAAAAAAAAGTTTTGTAGAATTCAGCAGTGAAGCCATCAGGACCAGGGCTTTTCTTTGTTGGTAGCTTTATTATTATATTTTCAATTTCCCAAATTGATTTTGGGTGGTTTAATATTTTTATATCCTCTTCATTCAGCTTTGGAATTTCATATGTGTCTAGGAATTTATCCATTTCATCTAGATTTTCCATTTTTTTGGAGTACAAATTTTCAAAATACATTTTTATTATCTTTTGGGCTTCCAAAGAATCTGTGGTGATTTCCCCATTTTCATTCCTAATAACATGGATATGAGGCTTCTCCTTCCTTTGTTTGATAAAGTTGGCTAAGGTTCTGTCAATTTTATTTATCCTTTCAAAGAACCAACACTTAGATTCATTAATTCTTTGTATTGTTCTCTTTGTCTCCTTTGCATTAATTTCTGCTCCAATCCTTATAATTTCCTCCCTAGTATGAGCTCTGGGTTTGTCTTGTTCCTCTTTTTCTAATTGTTTTAGGTTAATCGTTAGATTATTTTAGTTTGCTCTACTTTCCAAGTGCAGGCATTTACTGCTATGAATTTCCCTCATAGAACTGCTTTCCTTGTGTCCCATGAGTTTCTGTATGTTGTACTGGGGTTGTTATTTAGTTGTAGAAATTGTTTAATTTTTCTTTAATTTCTTCTGTGGCCCGATGGTTGGTCAACAGAGTGTTGTTCGATTTCCATGTGCTTGTAATGATCTTGGAATTTTTTTTTTTTTTTTTTTTTTTTTTTTTTTTTTTTTTTTTTTTTTTTTTTTTTTTTTTTTTTTTTTTTTTTTTTTTTTTTTTTTTTTTTTTTTTTTTTTTTTTTTTTTTTTTTTTGCTATTCAGCTCCAGTTTCAAGGCACTATGGTCTGATAGTATGCAGGGGATAACTTCAATTCCTTTGCATTTACTTAAGCCTGTTCTGTGGACTGTGATGTGATCTATTTTGGAAAATGATCCATGAGCACCTGAGAAGAATGTATATTCTGACTTTGTAGGGTGAAAGATTCTGTAGGCATCTATTAAGTCCATTTGCTCAAAAGTTTGATTTAGCTCAAGTATTTCCTTGTTTATTCTTTTTCTAGTTGATCTGTCTATTTGTGAGCAAGGAGCATTAAAGTCCCCTAATACTATCATATTAGTGATTATCTTGTTTTTCCTGTCCACTAATGTTTGTTTTATATAGTTGGGTGCATTAGAGTTTGGTGCATAGATATTTATGATTGTTATTTCTTTCTCTTGGACAGTTCCCTGTATGACAATATAGTGACCTTCTTTATCTCTCTTTATCTGTTTGGGTTTGAAATCTATTTTATCTGCAAACAAGATAGCCACTTTCCTGTGATGTGGAGGATTGCTTTCCAACACTTAATTTCTAGTCTGTGGGTTTCTTTCTGAATTAGATGTGTTTCCTGTATGCAGCAGATTGTAGGATCTTGCTTCTTGATCCAATCTGCTAGTCTGTATCTTTTAATTGGCCCATTGAGTCCATTGATATTAATGGTTATGACTGATATGGACATATTGAGAGCTGCCATGTTTCTCTGTTCTTGTTTCTTTTCTTCCTTGTTTTTCCCCTTTTCCATTTAGTTTCTTGTTTACCCCAGTGAGTTCACTTTGCTGAGTTTTGTAGGTATGGAATTTTCGGTGTTTTTCCAAGATGTTCTTTAGAAGGTTTTGGAGTGCTGGTTTCATATTTGTGAAGTTTTTCAGGTATTTTTTATCATGGAAGTATCTTATTTCCTGCTCTATTCTGAAAGATAGTTTTGCAGGATAAAACAGTCTAGGTTGGAGGTTGTTTTCCTGCAATGCTTGAAATACTTCCCTCTATGCTCTCCTTGTGTTGGGTGTTTGAAAAGTCTTTGAAAAGTCTGCTGTTATCCTAATGGGCTTCCCTTTGTAGGTGATTTTCTTCCTTTCTCTCACTTTTTTCAGTATTTCATTCGTTTTTTTTTTTTTTTCTTTTTGAGACAGGGTCTCCCTTTGTAGTTTTGGCTGGCCCTGAGCTCACTATGGAGCCCAGGCAAGCCTCAACTCAGCAATCCTCCTGTCTCTGCCTCCTGAGTGCTGGGATTACAGTCGTGATCCATTAGGCCCCACACATGGTATGTGGCATTGATTTCTGTTGGGTGTGAGTCACCATGCCCAGCACTGTGTGTGATTACCAGAGATCACATTCAGGACCTTGCGCTTAGGAGGCAGGTGCCCAAACCGCTGAGCTAAAGCTCCAGCCCTTCATTCTTTTGATGTATTTCTGAAACTTTGATAATTATATGTCTAGTTGTAGATATTTTTATGTTATGGTCTTTTGGAGACCTATAGGCCTCATTAATCTGTATGTCCAATTCTTTTCCTGTAAAGTGTTCTGCCATTATCTCTGACAACAGTTTTTTATGTCTTGTATACTGTCTCCTGCTTCCTCAGTGACTCCAATCAGTCTTATATGATTTTTCTTTGAGTCATATAGAAGCTGTTGGATTGATTTCTCATGGTCCCTTGCTCTTTTCCATAGATTATGTCTGTCCTGTTCATTGGCTGCTATGCTGTCCTCTAAGTCTGAGATTTGGTTCTCTGTTTCATTCATCCTATTTTGCAAACTTTTGCTCTCCTTCATCATTGCCTGGAGCTCTGCTTGGAGCTGTTCAAAAATTTCTATTTCTTGTGCTATCTTGAATTCTATCATCTCACTGATCTTCTTTAATGATGACCTGACTGTGGACAGTATCTCTGTTTTTATCTCAGAGATGAGTTCTGATTTCTATTTTACTAGATCTGCTTTAGTTACCATCTCAAAAAGACCTGGCATTTGACCTTCAGTTTGTTCTATTGCCCTTTTCTCTGAATTTCCCTGTGGTGGTGATCTTTGTGTCTGTTTTTTTTTTTTAATATTTTCTCATTTCTACTCTTTTTTTTTGTTACTAATGTTATTTAATTTTTTGCCTGATGCCAGGGCAATGTTTGTTGCAAGTCTCTTTTTTTTTCTGTTATGTGGGGCCCTTTGGAAGTGGCACCTTGAAACTGTAGTGACCCTTGAGTGTTCTCAGTTCTGACACATCAAGGGAGGTATTTGAACAGAACAATCACATCATCTTTGTTCTCATAATACAATCAGTGCCAATATCAGCATTACACACAGTAAATGAAATGAAATGTTTTATTAATTTCTATTCTGAAGACTTTGAGCTCATGAGTTACCTCTTTGTCCATATGCCAAAATTTAGAATTAATTAGCAATGTTTATACAACATGCAGATCATAAATGTGCCCCCAGAACCCTTTGGGGATTACAGGTCCCTGGGGAATCAGTGAGGTAGGGAGACAGAAGGAGAATAAAATAGGGTTAGCAGATTTATAAAGATCACATAGATCTTGAGAACCTCATGTATGCCAGCAGGTAACAGAGGCTTAAAGAACATATATAAAATAGTGCCAACTGTATGTTGTAAGATCATTGGAGACTTAGCACATCTTCTTACAATAATACAGAAGAAGAAGTAGGGCAGCCTAAGAGTCTTTTACTTCTGGTTATTGGTTCTGACAGGAAGGTTGGAGAGGGTGTGGGGAGTAGAGGTGAATAGAGGGATCAAGGAGTAGATGGCAAAGCAGAAGCTAGAATCACTTTTCTATACAGATGTAAGCAATAGTGAGAGCAGAAACCCAGAAAGTCAGGCACATTTAGTGCCAGCAAAGTAGGAAAATAAGAAAAAAAAAAGTTATTTCAAAATGAGGAAGAAAAAGAGTAACAACAGCATCAAAATCAGCAATGACAATATACTGAGCTAAACGCATTAGTTAAAAAGATATATCCTTCAACTTTTATCTTGCCTGGTCTGTCTGAACAGCTCTGGGTGGAGTGGGGTCTTCCCTGGGTGTTTCAAATGACACTGGCTCTGGACAGCGGGCCTGGGTCTTCACTGGGACTCTCCGGGGTGGAGTGTGGTCCACCCTGAGGTCGCAGATGGCACCGGGTCTGGTCAGCCTGCCCATCATCTTTTTGAGCTCATCCCATCTCCTCAACTTTGGGTCAATTTAAAGTGTTTTATTAAAATTAAATCCACTAGGCTTTAACCTGCCCAAACCTGAAGTTAGACCTGTCTCTTTCACTAAACTAAAATCACAGTGGATTAGAGACTTAAACATTAAAATAGAAACAATAAACCTGTTGCAAAACAGGTTAGGTAGAACTCTTGGAGACATTGGATTAGGCAAAGACTTTATGATCAAAACTTCTATAGCATGAGAACTAGTAGAAAGAATCAACAAAAGGTATCTCATCCTACTAAAAAAGCTTCTGCACAGCAAAATAAACCACTGGCACCACTAAAAGACAACTAACAACATATGAAAAAATCTTTACTAGCTGTTTGTCAGACAAAGGGCTACTATCCAGAATATATAAAGAGCTTAAATCAGTCTCCTCAAGTTTAAAGACCCAGCTCAAAAATAGGCAGCTGAAATGAACAGACACTTCTCAGAGGAAGAAGTAAAAGGAACCAAAAAGCATATGAAGAAATGTTCAACATCAGTGGTCACTTGAGAGATGCAGATGAAAATAACACTGATATTTCATCTCAATCCATAAAGAATGGCTGCTATAGCAAAGTCAACCAGCAATAAATGCTGGCAAGGCTGCAGGGAGAAAGGAACCCTTCTGCACTGTTGGTAGGATTGTAGACTGTGCAACCACTGTGGAAATCTGTGTGGAGCTTCCTCAGAAAACTAGGATTAGAAGTCCCATTTGGCTCTGCTATTCCCCTACTAGAGATATACTCAAAAGAATTATATTGTGTCAAATACTGGTACGAATTCTCCAATGTTGAGTGTGATTGTGAGCTTTATATAAAATGTATCCATAAAGAGTTCAATTTTAAAAAAATGATTACATCTTCCACTCCTGTAAATTATATACAATTAGCATAAGGGGAAGTGGTCCTCTCTCTCTCTCTCTCTCTCTCTCTCTCTCTCTCTCTCTCTCTCTCTCAGAAACTGCCTCATGCTGAGCATGTTCTCTTGCCAAAGACAGCTCTAACACTCCTACTCTGGGCTCAGCTGGTGATGTCTGTCTCATTAATGGCTGCTTACCTACATGGGGTAATTTTGGACACCTTGCATTGCAAAGTTTTTTTTTTTTTATTGAGAGATTGTTGGTGGCTTGATAATCTTTAGGCAAAGGTATATCTCTCATTGCACAGGATTCTGAAGGGCAAAGACTGTTTTAAAATCAATTATGTGAAGGCATAAATACTTATCATTACAATATTAGATGACACTAGCAAAGTGGTGCGTAATTTGCACAGAAAAAGAAAGGGAGCTAGGATAATGCATATCTGCAACAAGAAATCACACTCTGCTAATTAATACACTCTGAAAAGTGTCATACAATAGAAGTCTGTGCAATAAATAGTTCATGCTTATCCACCTATTTGCAATTTGAATTTAGAATAATTATAGCAATTTTCTAAAGATTATTTTTTTCTTCACAAAGTATAGGAAATTCTAGCAGCTTCTTCAAAGGGGAAGAAGGAGAACTAGAAAGGATAACACACTAAAGAGATGGCACAACTGGCCAGTGTAGAATTTGATATTCAGGCACAGCCAACTCTTCCACCTCCTTAGTATGTCAGCGATGAACTGTAAGCATTAAGTCCTTCAAGTATGAAGGACATGTTTCTTCTTAGGAAATGGGACAGTGCCAGTATTAAGTGTGGTGGAGAGAAAGGAATTTTCTGGTCTTCTTTAAAATCTCTTCAGACCAGTGGGAAATATGTCCCTATTAGTATGGAGTAGATCTATACAAAATCTATATGGGGTGGGAGAATTGAACCATAAACGCATTATATAGAAACATTTTAATTTTTTTCTCAGAAAAACACAAGAAGAGTTAGACTACAGGATATACAACAGAATTTTGGTTAGAAAGCCAGCATCAGCCAAGAGCTAGGGGGAGCAACTGTTGAAATACGTAGCATGTTGATGTGACAGGAAGGACTTTGAGTATCTGGGAAGAAAAAAATGTGGGAACTGCACATTACTTGAGTGGTCTCTGAGTATGGAAGATGGAATTTTCTGTGGGTCTAAAACCAGAGGAATCAGTGAAATAAATATTCTTTTTAACTATACCCCACATTGGCTACAAACATGCTAATTCATTTGCTTATATCTTTTCACTGAAGCACTTTTTTGACGATGTTCAAATTTAGTAAATGAATAACTGCAACCAGAAAAATAACTCCTAAATCTGTTTAGTCATCAGATATATGGGGTGTGTGTTTCCCAAATATTGCAGGTTGAGTTTCATGGCCAAAGGAGATTGAGAGTAGGAAAGACTTATTGACAGACCAGCTCCTAAGAGAAAGGAGGCATTCCAACTGTGAGTCATCATCAAGGCTTTTGGTCCAGGGATACTTTGTACAGCAAAATCACAATGGGGGTACCACATGAGTCAAAATACAATTGCTTGAACTTGCATGGTGGCTCATGCCTGTAATCCAAGCACTCAGGAGGCAGAGGTAGAAGGATTGCTTAGTTCAAGGCTGGCCTGGTCTACATAGCTCATAGCCAGCCTGAACTACAAAAGCAGAACCCTTTCTCAAAAAAAAAAAAAAATACAATTTACTGGTAGGGTTTAAGGATAGGCACTTTGCTACTATTGATCAGTAGGGAAGAAAGGCACACACTGTGTCCATATGGTGAGCATTAACTTTAGCTTATCTGTAACTTCTAACATATAAATAACAGAGGCATTCCTAGAAAGGGGTGGTATGGATTTCAGATGCTCTGGTTAACCACCCATGTATCTGAGACCTATCTAGGTCCACTGGGACAAGTGGTGCTACTTACTATGTAACTCCAAACTGCTGTTTATTCAGAGGGAGGCATAGCCTGGATGATCACATTTCCACTTGATGTCTTTCAGATGTTCTGCAAGCCACAATTTTGACCTGTCTCATCTTCTACAATGACTCCTTTGAGGAGCCAGTCCCTCTCTAACTGCTGATTTTTCTTTAAAAAATGTTTTTGATTTTATTTATTGTGTGTGTGTGTGTGTGTGTGTGTGTGCGTGTGTCAGATAGGATCTCACTTTGTAGGTTAGGCTGGTCCTGAGTTCACTATGTAGTCCAGGCAAGCCTTGAACTCAGCAATCCATCTGCCTCAGCCTCCCGAGTGCTGGGACTACACACGTGAGCTACCACACACAGCACTGTGGTGTGTGGTACTGATTGCTGGTGGGCATGAGTCCCCATGCCAGGTACTGTTGTATGTAATTGCCAGGGACTGAACCAGGGACCTTGTAATTGCTAGGCAGGCACCAGAACCACTGATCTTAATCTTCAGTCCCCTTTGTTTGTTTGTTTCTTTCTTTGTTTTAAGACAGGGTCTCACTTTATAGTTCAGGCTGGCCCTGAGCACACTATGTATCCCAGGCAAGCCTTGAACTCAGCAGTCCTCCTGCTTCTGCTTCCCACGTGTTGGGGTGACTGACTGCTGGTTGTGATATTGTTGTATGTGGTTCCGGGGATCGAACCAGGGGTTTTGCTCTTGCTAGGCAGGCACCAGAACCACTGAGCTAAATCTCCAGCCCTGATTTTATTTTTAATTGAGTTATTGGTACATTTTATATATACATTATGATCACATTTATGACTGAGAATATGTATCTGTACATATCTTGATTATCATTTTCTCCCATTCCCCTGCCCTCCCTGCACTCACCTACCCCATACATACATGAGCTTTGTATTTTCTGTCTAATTTTGCTGTCTATAATGACAGCATCACCATAATTATCAGTCATGTCAGCCACAAACAGTGAAGTTTTCCATTAGGTCGTGCGCCCAAACCAGGTTAGTGATTGCTGCCTCAGTGCCTGAAGGGGCCACACACTGTGGAGTTTTTATATTTTACACTCTAAATTCTGACTAACAGCCACATTGTGTTTATTTGGCTTGGTTTCCAGAAACAAGGTTTGCTTCTGTGTTTGATCTGGCTTATTTACCTACAAATAGACGTTTGCATTCCTGGCTGCTAAACTCTGGTCGCTCATCTTCCTAAACAAAGTAGTTAAGAAAAGCATACCGGGCCGGAGGGATAGCTCAGTGGTTCTGGCGCCTGCCTCGCACGTGCAAGGTCCTGAGTTCGATCCCCAGTAACTACATATAATGCTGGGTGTGGAGACACGCCCACCAACAATCAACACCGCATATCACAATGCCATGCCGGGCGTGGTGGCTCACACCTGTGATCCCAGCACTTGGGAGGCAGAGACAAGAGGATTGCTGAGTTCGCGACGGCTTGCCTGGGCTCCATAGTGAGCTCAGGGTCAGCCTGAACTACAAAGCGAGGCCCTGTCTCAAAAAAAAAAAAAAGCATCCTTTTTCTTCAGTGAGGTGGGGCCACAAAATATTCTTTTAAAGATCAAATTAAATACATCAATTTAATAATGGTTCAAATAAGTGAAATTCAATATGTAAGGGCTTCTCTAGCTGTCAATTACAAGTTATTTAGCTTAGTCCTTAAAAGGTCAGCTGGGAATTCATGAGACTTTTCCCAAAAGCCTTTCAGATAGGTAGGCAGCATAGAAAGAAGGACTGCACTATGACTGTGTGTACTACATACACACACTTCCACACAAACACACATAACCTGTGCACAAGAAGAGAACAAGATCACACTAGCATCGGCTCGTTTGAGACTTAGTTCAAGTCCTCTGCCTTTACCAGCTGTGTGACCTCACACAATACACTTAACATCTCTGAACTTCAGTTTCCTGGATGATAATTCCTGCAGTTTTATTGTGCAAGCTTGAATAACGCTCTTATCCTGTCGTGTTAGGTATTATCACCTGTATGCATTCAGAATTTAGCACAGTGCCACACACAATGATTCTACTTAAGAAATAGTCCTTACTATTAGAGTTATTACTCATTTTTCATGATATGACATGCAGATTGGTCTACTGGATTCCACATGCACAACCAACAAAGAATGGATAAAAGTTTCCCAGTGTGATATAGGGTAACTGAGAAGTTTTTAGAGAATAGAGCAGCTGAGGCTTGTATGAGTCAGGACCCCATGCAAGGGAGGCCATGATTAATGGTAGTGAGAACAAGGATGCTTCACACAGAGCAATGTTCTGCCTATATAACTAAAGCCACAGTAGTCACTTATTAAGAATAAATAATAAATACTAGGCGCTACCATGTTCACTGTGGCCATTAACGTATGTGACAGCTTCATCCATTTGTGTTAGTTACTTTTCTCTCACTGTTGAGACAAAATACCCAATGCCCCAAGTTAAAAGGGGAGATTTTTATTTGGCTTACAGTTCAGTGAAGTTTCAGTCCATATTCAGCTGCCTCTAAGGCAGCAAGCATAACAAGAGAACTTCAGTTCATGGTGGCAGAAGACAGAAAAAGCAACAAGAGAAATTTCAAAAGCCCCTTTTATCTTCCTGCCCCTTTTATCTTATTCAGACTAGTGAGATTAGGGCTCTACTCAGAGGCCCTTAACCCTGGCAGCACACATTATAGATTAAAATGCCTCAGAAAAAGAAAGTCCTACCTCATCTGCATGAGGCTTTGGGGGACATCTCCACACAATCCATAACACCACTGCTCTCACTGATTCCCATATTAATGCTGAACATTTGTGCTTACAAGTGGATTAGAATTATTTTACTAGGTCAGCTTTAATTTTCAGTAAATCCCCTGGGATTTTGCTCTGTTTTCTCTTTTTCCAAGGTGTGTAAGAGTCTTATTGATGCAAGCCTCATCTGAAACAGCAAGAGTGTGTACAAAGGAAATAGTCACGGAAGAGAAAAGAGTCAGAGTCCCAGTAAAACTGAACAGCCTGACTGTTCTCTGAAGAAGATGCTACACTGACTGGGGAAGTCTCTCCCATGCGCTGTCTCTCAGTGCTGATATTCAGAGCTGACATTCACCAAACAAGCTTGCTGCCAAGTGGTGACTGTGGGGTAGTTCTGCTAAGGAATTTGTCCGATCTGCTCAATTCCAAGAATTAGGTCAGGATCTATTTAATCTGAGGATGTGTTTCTGCTTCTATCACCTTCCAAGATACTACTTCTGAGAAAATGCTTAGGATAAACCAGACAACAAGAGAACTTGTATTTTTTTATTTGAATCTTTATTGGTCACTATATATACACATCATGATCACACACAACATTGAGAATTTGTACCAGTATATGACAAAATTTATTTCTCATTTGTCCCATTACTCCATCCACCCTACAACCACCCACCCCTATATTCATAAGCTTTGTTTCACCTTTTTATTACCATCATATTTTTTCTTCCCCTTGTCACCACTACACCCCATTTCCCTTTGAATATTTTATATTTCACATTATCTACTATATATTCTAGAGCTCATTTACATCATCAGTTTCTCATAGTAGAGAAAAGATACAATATTTACAGATCTGTTACCCATTTATTTCACTTAGGAGTATGTCCTAAAGGTACATCCATTTGAATATAAATGACTCAGTGTTTCAGGAATCCTTTGCTTTGTTGCTTATCACTGTTTGTTCCCACCTCAGCCAGGTATTGGGTTGAGATTCTGAGTGTTGAACAAACTCACTCAAGATTCACTCTTAAAATATAGAAATATACTCCAAACGATGGGCAAATAAAAATTTTAAAGCAATATTTAACATGAGCTCTAGAAAAATCATGTTCCATGTACCATAGATTTAGACATTCTCAAACTGTCTGCCTATTGGAAATCGAGCATAAGATCTTATCTAACTAGAACAACGCTGTCCTTCTTTGCAGCACATTTTTGTTGACTTAGACTTGTCAGCTCTAATATACTGGATGTTTGAAAGTATCAGAGTACAGAGAGGGCAAATCCATGCTTACGATTAAGCCAAGGAGCTTCTGTCCTCATGATGGACTCCAGGCAGCTTCAGTGCTTTTCTTTTCTTACCATTGCTTTGTCAAGACTCTCATACTCTGGCTTTCAGAGGCAGCTGAGTACGACAGTCTTCTGATGTGGTCAGAATAATACTTAAGTCTATTTTCTATGGGTGACTATCAATCCACTCTTTTGGAAAATGATTTGTGTCAAATAAGAAAGAAGAGCAGAGAATAAGATGATGGAATTTGGGGAAAGAATGTTACTTAGGGCTTCAACAATGGCAAGTTAAAAGGATAGTTTCTCTCCTTCAGTGTAGAAAAAAAATGTCCCTGACTACTTGTTAGAAATCAGTATATGCATATGCACAAATGGTAAGATGTGTAAGTATGGCTATCATATGTTTGTGAGTGCAAAAGTGCAGAACAATTGTGGTTTATTTATTTATTTATTTGTTTGTGTGTTTATTTATTTATTTATTTTGAGACGGGTCTCACTTTGTAGTTCAGGCTGGCCCTAAGCTCACTATGTAGCCCAGGCAAGCCTGGAACTCAGCAATCTTCCTGCCTCTGCCTCCCGAGGGCTGGGATTACAGGCTTGAGCCATCACGCCAGGCACTGTGGTATGTGGTATTGATGGCTGGTGGGCGTGAGTCACCACGCCCAGCAATGTATGTGGTTACTGGGATCAAAATCAGGACCTTGCACTTGCGAGGCAGTCACTGGAACCACTGAGCTAAATCTCTGGCCCGCGGTTTATTTGTTTTAAAAAATTCCAAGGTGAGCTGGAGTTATAGCTTAAGTGGTATGGCGCCAAAATTCCAAGGTTGATTTGATTTTTTTTTTTAACTTTACTAAAGCAATGGGGGCATTTTCATTCAATTCTCCAGACTTTGAATTCTAAGAAGCAACATGAAAACACTCTTGGTTGATGGAGGAACTTTTGTTTCATTGAAGTATTCTATTTTACTTTAGTGGGTAGTTTTCATTAATAGTGGATTAGTTGGTTTGATAACTATTGTAGCCATCTGAGGAACTTTCAGGCTATTTTCAAAGTGATTGTCCCCTTTACATTCCCACAACTTTCTCACATTTCTTAAAGCTTGTTATGGTTTCTGCTCCTGTTACCACACTAGCAGAAATGAAGAGCTTCCTTGTGATCTCAATCTAATGGCTAATGATGTTGAACATCTCACATGCTTGCTGGCCATTTCTACACCTTCTTTAAGAAATGTCTATTCAAATCATTTTGTTAGGGATTATTTATTATTGCACCAAAATATTCCTTTAAATAATAGCCTCTTCTCAGATGGATGATTTTCCAGTATTCCATTCTGTGAGTTTTCTTCTAATATTCTTCATACAGTGATCTGTGAAACGGATAGGCTTATATTTACATCTGTGGCCATATTTAATTATTTTTTGTATAATATGCAAGGTTGTGGTCCCTCTTCATTCTTGTGCATGTGGTTTGGACCAGCCACATCTGTTTGAAAGAATCTACTTTGTTCACTTATTTTCCCTTACTAATCATTTGAATATGTATGTGTTTATTTCTAACCCCTGAATTATGGATTTATGTCTATCTTTATTTTAGCACCACACTGATTCAGTTACTGAGTTTATAATATGTTCTCAAGTTGAAAAGAGTGGAGAGGTCCAGTGCTAATAGGTCCAGAGTTTCTTTTGGGAATGATAAAAATCTTCTGGAACTCCTAGTAATGAGGGTAAAATTCTATGAATATCTTATAACTGCTGAATTATGCCTTTTAAATACGTGGATTTTTTTTTTGGTGTGTAAGTTATATTTCAATGAAAATGTTTTAAAAATCAGGAAACTTTTCCCAGAGAAGCTGAGATCTCATTTACTCTTAACAGCAGAGTTTGTAGGAAGAAAATAAAAAGATCAGAGATATTCAAGAGCATTTGTGTTACAAAATCAAAGTGGTCTGGGGCCACATCAAGTGTTCTGGAAATGCATAAGAGTTTCAACCTGGGAAGTTGAAACAGAGTTTTAAAATTGGGATTTCAAAAGCCAAACTGTTTATTCAGCTTCCTCATGCTGAGTGTGACAAGTCTCAACTCCAGCCAAGGACATTCAGCAGAATCAGACTTCCAGCATTTTTCTGGGCTCTGAGAGACCAAAGCCTGGCTTACTCTACACAGGGACATTTCTTGGTTTTTGTTCTACTCCTCCTTTAAGTCATGGTTCTTCTGTGTTTTGGAAAGGTGGAGAGGGAATAGCTGTCCTCTGAATTACCCAAATAAATACATTATTCTATTTTGTGGACTTTTCTTGTACTATTGATGTCCAGGCAGACAAACAAGTTGCACTAGAGCCCATCTTTAGACTTCTGGCTGGGGCCCAGGTAACAGGTGCTATATTAACATGTAGAGTTAAGGGCTGGAGATTTAGCTCAGTGGTTCTGGTGTCTGCCTCGCAAGCGCAAGGCCCTGAGTTTGATCCTGGTAACCACATACAATGTTGAGCGTGGTGAGTCATGCCCACCAGCAATCAATACCACATACCACAGTGCCAGGAATGATGGCTCACACCTGTAATCCCAGCACTCAGGAGGCAGAGGCAGGAGTATTGCTGAGTCCGAGGATTTCCTGGGCTACATAGTGAGCTCAGGGCCAGCCTGAACTACAAAGCGAGACCCTGTCTCAAAAAAAAAAAAAAAATGTAGAGTTAAATAAAGTATTACAATTACAGATTTGCAGAAGGTAGACAAAGTCCATTGAAGATCTCATTCTAGACAACAGAGAGGAGTTCAGGTTTTATTTTTATTGGGTGCTAAAATTTTTGCTGAGTGTCCTTGCAGAGTTTCAAATTTTAAATGTCTACACATTACTGAATTGTTAATATACTACATTTTCTTATATTACAATAAGTACAATGAAGCTATGACTATATTTTATATTTTTTATAAAATGGTGAATCACTCCACCATAAAGAATGACAAGTCTGGTGTTTCCAGCACACTAGGGAACGAGAGGCGGACGGACCGGACCCAGCAGCTCCAGGCCCGCCGTGCCGTGTTTCCAGCGGACTGGGGAACGAGCGGCGGGCAGATCGGACCCAGCAGCTCTGGGCCTGCCGTGCCATGTTTCCAGCGGACTAGGGAATGAGCAGCGGGCGGACTGGACCCAGCAGCTCCGGGCCCACCGTGCCGAGTTTCCAGCAGACTGAGGAACCGGTGGTGGGCAGACCGGACCCAGCAGCTCCGGGCCCACCCTGCCGTGTTTCCAGCGGACTGGGGAACCGGTGGCAGGCAGACCGGGCCCAGCAGCTCCGGGCCCACTGTGCCGTGTGTCCAGCGGACTGAGGAACCAGCGGCAGGCGGACCAGACCCGGCAGCTCCGGGCCCGCCATGCTGTGTGTCCAGCGGACTGAGGAACCAGCGGCAGGCAGAACGGACCCAGCAGCTGTGGGCCCCACCATGCCCTGCTTTCCAGCGGACTGAGGTAACAGCCGTGGGCAGACCGGACCCAGCGGATGCGGCCCCGCTGTGCCTTGCTTCTGGTGGACTGAGGGAGCAGCAAGTGGACCCGGCTGCAGGGTGCAATCCATTTCCAGTGGACTGAAGGCCACCCACCAGCCCACTGTATCCCGGAGCTATGCAGTGAGGAGTCAGACATAGAGGTAACTCATAAGCTCAAAGAATCCAGTATAGAATCTAACAAAACTTTTTATCTTATTTACTGTGTTTAATACTGATATTGGCATTTATTGTATTATGGTAACAAACATGATGTGATTGTTCTGCTCAAATACCTACCATGATGTGTCAGGAGTGAGAACTCTCAAGGGTTATTACAGATTCAAGGAGGACCCCCCAGGAAAGTGCTGCTTCCAAAGGATCACATTCTAGTCCATAGAACAAGCTTAAATAGATGCAAAGGAATCAAAGTTATCCCCTGCACATTATCAGACCATAGTGCCTTGAAACTGGAGCTGAATAGCAGAAGTAATTCCAAGTTTCTCACAATCACATGGAAATTGAACAACTCTCTGTTAACCAACCAATGGGTCACAAAAGAAATTAAAGAATAAATTAAATGACAACCCCAGAACAACATACAGGAATCTATGGTACACAATGAAAGCAGTTCTGTGAGGGAAATTCATAGCAGTGAATGCATACACTCAGAAAATAGAGCAAACTGAAATAAACAATCTAATGATGAACCTCAGACAATTAGAAAAAGAGGAGCAAAACAAACCCAAAGCACATACTAGAGAGGAAATTATAAGGATCAGAGCAGAAATTAACGCAGTGGAGACAAAGAGAACAATACAAAGAATCAATGAATCAAAGAGCTGGTTCTTAGAAAGGATAAATAAGATCGACAGACCCTTAGACAAACTTATCAAACAAAGGAAGGAAAAGGCTCAAATCCATGCTATAAGGAATGAAAATGGGGAAATCAGTACAGACCCAGAAGAAGTCTAAAGGATCATAAACACATATTTTGAAAATCTATATTCCAAGAAGATGAAAAATCTAGAAGAAATGGATAGATTCCTAGACTCATGAACTTCCAAAGCTGAATGAAGAGGATATAAAAATGTTAAAGAATCTGATATCAATCTGGAAAATTGAAAATGTAATAAATAACCTACCAACAAAGAAAAGCCCTGGTCCTGATGGCTTCACTGCTGAATTCTACAAAACTTTTAAAGAAGAGTTAATACCAATACTTCTCAATCTCTTTAATGAAATTGAAAGGGAAGCAGTACTCCTCAAATCATTCCTTGAAGCAACCATCACCTTGATTCCAAAGGCATGGAAAGATCCCACCAAAAAAGAAAACTACAGGTCAATCTCTCTAATGAACATTGACACAAAAATCCTCAATAAGATACTTGCAAACAGAATACAGAGAGTTATTAAGAAAAT
>PVIC010031125.1:0-21509 GCA_004025085.1 Thryonomys swinderianus | reverse complement strand
AGTATATGAAATTCAGTACTGTACTTTTTAATGAAAACATAAACAAGTATAAGACACTGTTCATGGTTTACGATGGAAATAATTGGAGGAGAAGGTTCGGTAGTAGGCAATGAACCTCATGGCTCTTACACAAAATAACGTAAATCTCACATTCTAGGTTGCACAAAACAAGCCAGATATGGAGAACATAATGCATTTCCATTTAGGTAAAGCTCAAAAGCAAGTCTAATTAATCAATGGCAGTGGAGAGACCAGGGCAGCTGGACAGAGGATGCTGGTGGGAACAGCTAGTGCAGTGAGAAGAGCTCAGAGATGCTACAAAATACTGTCCTGATTTGACCATAGATGAATGGATTTGTTCACTTGTGAAAAAAATTTTTTTTCACTTCTGAAACTTTATGATCTTAAAATTTGTGCCATTTCCTATATACATGTTTTACTTCAATATGAAATTAAAGAAAAGAAAGAAGATGGTTATTCCACAATGCTACACATAAAAAGAGGAAGACAGACGAAAGACAAGTATGGGTGAGACTCAGAAGCAGCCTGAGTTGGGGAAAATCATTAATACTAAATGAACGTATTGCATATATGCACAGAACAAAAGCAGTGAAAAATAAAATTAATTCAAAAGAGCCAAAAGTTTCTAATGTACCTTGTGGAGTTCTGGTAGCCACAGGAGAAGACATGAGCACCCCTCTCTGCCATGCTCCCCTCTATACTGGGCACCACAAAATGCAGGCCTCCTTTTGGCTGATCCAGGGAGAAATTAATGTGTATCTTCAGGACCTTTAACTCTGCAACAAAAAACACACCCATGGCTGCATGAACAAGTGACAACAGCCTACATGACACAGGACACGCTCCGTGAATGTAAAATGGGGCTCAAAAACTAGATTCGTGTTAGAACCACCCCGAATATGCAGCCCAGGCTCCTGCCATCAAGCTCTGCGGCGACTCCACAGGCCGTCTCTGCCACACTGCTGTCCGCCCAGTCCACAGAGTCAGCACTTGCTGCACCTCACAGCCCCTCCCTCCTCCCAGCACTGCTGGAGACACACGGCATCTGGAGAGACGTCCGACATTCCCATGCTGCACACTCTAGGCATCCAACCCCAAAGTTTACTTTTCAAGTCTTATCTTCTATAACATCTCCCTGGAAAGTGTTCACTTTAGATGACATTGGAGTTAAAAGAAAGAGGGGTGAGTCTGGTTAGGACTCCCAAGAATTTGTGTTATGATTTCTGTATATTAAGCACATGGTGCACCAGGCAGGGTGGTGCACACCTTAATCCCAGTCCCCAGGAAGCAGAGGCAGAAGGAGCGCTACGAGTTCAAGGACAGCCTGGACTGTGTAGTGAGAACCTGTCTCAAAGCAAACAAGCAAAAGGTTGCTTTAGTAAAAATTTAAAATATTTAATTCCCCCCAATATTATAATCATGTGTACATACTATATCCTATGCCTGTGTCCTAAATTGTCTAATCCTCCTTACCCCTCTCCTACTCCCACAGATACAGAAACCAAGAACAAACTCAATTTCCCTCTTATCCTGGCTAATTCTCATAAGATGAGGGCAGAGAGAAACTCACAACAGACTGCAGTGGCCATGACTTGACAAAAGAGAAATGAAGACTCGGGAAGGATCCCCTTAGGAGCAGGGAGAATGGAGCCGGGGCTGTTTCCAGCTCTACTCACTGGACTCTGCCAAGAGCTGCGACAGCCACCCTTCCTCCGGGAGGCACCTGTCGTCCTAGGAAAGGAAGGGACTAGGAACGGCTCTGTGGAACCCTTCCACCGCGCACTGCTATCATCCAACTAACTCGATGCTGCACAGGCTCTCGGATCCTGACAAACTGTCCCATCCACACGAGCTGGGATCCATGAGACCCTAGGCCCTGCCCCCACACCACAGGGTGACGACCCACAAGGCAACTTCCGGTTGGCCTGGGATCCTAAGGAGAGAACTCCCAGCATCTTTTCCATTTCAACTCGTGACCTAAAAATTTAGCTTCCACCCACTTGTAGGTACGAGTGGCCCTGAATCCGCGTGCTGCAGACAGGCAGGTGTTCTGTACTTTACCATCCACATGTTTCCACAGCTCAGACGGAACCTTGATGCAAAGCTCTCCATTCCCCGCATCCGGATCCACTGCGCTCACAGCTGCTGCATACGCGTTGGAAAAATAATTGAGATTCCTCCTGGGGAATGGAAAAAGCCAATGCCACAAATCTCAACGAGTTCTCTTCGTTATCACATGATACCAACCGTCTGTGAGCATTCTACCTTGCTAATCATGTGTTAGCATACTTTTGAGCCAAGTAGCTGCTGCTCTACTCAGCGTGTTACAATCTATGCACTCTAAATGCAAAGGCTCATGCATGTTCTACCCCCGGTGTTACTACCATTATTATGGTCATTATTACGATCATCATCTCTTCATTCATTTTTGGAATCTCATTCACTATACTTTTCCAATAAAATGTAAGAAACACACATAAATGGCTAGGAAAGTTTAATGTTGCTAGCCATGTATGGAGATGCACACTTTTAATCCCAGCACTTGGGAGGCTGAGGCAGCAGGATCACAGTGAATTTAAGGCCTGAACTACATTGCAAGACCCTGACTCAAAAAAACAAGAGGAAATGTGGTAGGGGAAAGTAATGAGGGTAAAGAATAAACATAATTTGAAAAGAAAAAGAAAGCACATGTATATAGGGGGACAGGAGTTTGGGGTGGGCAGGGGTGCAAGTAAAAACGAGAATTAACTTCTGTCACACACTGGTACAAATTCCCCAGTGTTGAGTGTGATTGTGAGCTATATATAAAATGTACCAATAAAAAATTCAATTAAAAAAACAAAACCAAAAGGAAAAAGAAAAGGGAAAGAAAATTTCAAAGTTCCTAGGTAATACTTTCTTAAAATTGTAGTACAAACAAATGAAAGAATAATTCACTATTATAGAAAACTAGGAAAATCACTTGGTCCAAATGTACGGAGTGGTAAATCAATAAATCATAAAAACATAAAAAGGGAATCCTGAATAAAATAAGCTGAGAAAACAATGTTAAGAAATATTAACTTGAAGCATAAAAAACAGCAACAAGATTATTAAAAATGTTCACTTTCAAAGCATACAACTTACTGTTTTGATTCAATGTGACAAACTTCTAAGGTCGGATCATTATAAATAAAAGCCGCCTCTAAATCGTTGATCCTTACTCTGTATATTCGACACTGTTTGCTGTTCAACTTGATTCTATTCAAGTTTGCGACTGTAGGAAATATAGTCAGTTCCACAAATCCCTGTAAAAACAAAGGGTAAGAGCTTCTTTACAAAGATCAGTGTGCTGCAGAACACATTCCTCTGGTTTCTACTAACTCATTACACACTTGCTACATTCCACAGGGATGACTCCAAACAGTCTCTCACACACACACACACACGCTGACCACGTATCTTAATTTCAAACATGACTGTCTTCCTATCTGAATTAATGGGAGTTCTGTGTGTACTTTACCATCTGGAGATTCACACACACCATCAATAAAAAATGGGCATGTGCAAAGTGCTGAGACTGGCCAGGGCGCCCCCAACTGGCCTAGTGTGTGCAGAGATCTGAGCACAGGCCAGAGACAGGACAGACCAAATTCAGTGAGCACTCTCCGCCTGCTGTGCTGAGCTCATGGAAACTGCAAGGCAGAACCTGGAAGATGCCTTTCACTGAAAGATAGGCTCACATATGCTGCAGTCTAGAATTAGAATCTCCTGCCAAAGACTTGTGTGCTCAGGGAGGGGCTTTGGGATGACTGGTTTATGGGACCCTAAATTCACAGTGGACTGACCCATGCAGCTCACAGCTGATAGTGCTGCCAGGAGTGGACTCTGCTGGGGTAAGGGGTGGGTCACAAGTGCATGACCTGTGGGGTGTGTTCCCGCTCCCATCTTTCCTTCTCTCTGGGTTTCCCCTTTCCTCCACTCTCTCTGCTTCACGGCTGGCAGGACTGAGCATGCCCCCCACCCCGCCCTGAAGCCAGCCAACCACGGACTGAACCCTTGGAAGCATAGCCAAAATAAACTACTCCCTAAACTGCTAGTCACAGATGCTTTGTCCTAGTGAGAAAAAATAAGAAATATGGGGCAGCATAAAATAGCAACATTTCTGGGGCTGCAACAAGGACTGTGATTACTTTTTTTTTTTTTTTTTTGAGACAGGGTCTCGCTCTGTAGTTCAGGCTGGCCCTGAGCTCACTATGGAGCCCAGACAAGCCTCGAACTCAGCAATCCTCCTGTCTCTGCCTCCTGAGTGCTGGGATGACAGGCGTGAGCCACCACGCCTGGCAGGACTGTGATTTCTTAAGATGAAATTCAAGCAGCCACCAGTTGCTGTGTGCTGGGCACTGTAGTAACAGTACATACTTTCACACATTTTCTAACTCTGATAGACTCTGAGAGCCAAGTGTTACTTTGTTATACAGGACCAAAGAGGCTGGCACTATGGGAAAGTGTAAAAAGACCCAGGGCTTTGGCCGGAGATTTAGCTCAGTGGTTCCAGTGCCAGCTTAGCAAGTGCAAGGTCCATGGTTCGATTCCAGTAACCACATACAACATAATCAGGGGACTCATGCCCACCAGCAATCAGTACCACATACCACAATGCTGGGTTTGGTGGCTCATGCCTGTAATCCCAGCACTCAGGAGGCAAAGGCAGGAGGATTGCTGAGATCCAGGCTTGCCTGGGCTACATAGTGATCTCAAGGCCAGCCTGAACTACAAAATGGGACCCTGTCTCAAAAAAAAAAGAAGGCCCAAGGGGGCACAGTGCTATAGTTAAATTCCTGTGTTCTGGGGTAAACCCCTCCTTCCAACACCACCTCTACTATTTAGTAAGCAATGACCTTGGATTAGTTATTCTAGCTCTCTGTTCCTCAGTTTCCTCATCTGTGAAACATGAACATGAATGATGCTGTTGACCTTTTAGCACTACTGGGACAACTGAGCAATTTTATTATATGAACATACTTAAGACAGAAATTAGGGGAAATGGGGTGGTATTCAGAGGTAGAAAAATCTATCTCATATGTGCAAAGCCCTACATTTAATCCCCAGGACTTTTTGGGGGGGATCAGAGTTGACACCCTGAATCCACTCAATACTCCACTGGTCATACTCTTCCTCCCCCTGTCCTCTGTGGCACACTACACCAGCTCACACCCTCCATCCTCCGTCCTCCACCTCCTCATTCAGGCTCCTCTCTAACAGCTCTGTTCCCATTCCACACGGCCCAAGCAGGCGTGCATCCGGTCTGTCCAGTGCCCCTGCCTTCATGTTCCTTAACCAAGTCCTGCACTCCCCACCCCCTTCACAGGCCCACAGAAAACCCCTCTGAAAGACACTTCTCCCTTGTGGAGCCTGGAGGTCTGTCATCCCTTCTCCCCTGCTCTCCCCCTTTGTGTGGAACCCGCAATTTCTTGGCATAGTCTGTCCTGGCTCTTCTAAGACTTCCTTCTCTGCCTACCCTAAGTCCTTTCAGCAACTCCCAGATTACTAGAAGTGTTTTCTTTCTGTTGTTGTTTTGTTCTCTTAAGGCCTAGACTCACTAGATTGTCTAGACTGTTATGGATTCTGTGATCCTCCTACATAGACTTCTTAAATATTCAGCTACATTAAATGTAGTATTCTGGGGCCAGAGGGTTAGCTCAGTGGTTCCGGCGCCTGCCTTGCAAGCACAAGGTCCTGAGTTCGATCCCCGGTAACCACATAGAATGCTGGACATGGAGACTCACACCCACCAACAATCAACACCGCATACCACAATGCCGGACGTGGTAGCTCACGCCTGTAATCCCAGCACTCGGGAGGCAGAGACAGGAGGATTGCTGAGTTCGCGGCGGCTTGCCTGGGCACCATAGTGAGCTCAGGGCCAGCCTGAACTACAAAGCGAGACCCTGTCTCAAAAAAAAAAAAAACTCACTGATTTACTAGACCCTGAGCAATGAAAAATACATCCAACTTATGGATGGTGTTGCACAAGAAAGCATCAAGAAAAACCTGAGTCAAGGGCCTGGAATTTAGCTAAAGTGGTACCACACCTACCTTGGAAACACAAGGGCCAAGTTTGATCCCTGGTAAGGTAAAAAGAAAAACAAAAACTGAATCCAGCATGCAGACTCAACACAATGTGCAGCAGTGGGGACATATGACATACTAGTCAGTTCCCAGACCTACACAGGGTCACAGTCCCAGAACACATCCCTGGAGGGAGTGGGAAAGGAACAGGCCTAGCCCTTCCTGGAGCTACTGTGTTTTCATTCCGAACTGACATCATACCTCAAGCCCAACACATTACCATAGACCTTACATCAAGCTAAAAAGGAGGCCTGGATGTAGCTCAGTTGCACCACACCTGCAAGGTCTGAGTTTGATCTCTGGCACCAAAATAAAGAAATAAATAAAAAATTATTTTTAAAAAATCAAATTAAAAATAAAGTGGGCCAGAAATTCAGATCAGTGGTGCCACACCTGCCTGGCAAGCACAAGGTCCTGAGTTCAATCCTTGGTAGACACAAAAGAAAAAAAAAAAAAAAACGGAGTATCAAGTGGGGTCACAGACCCATGACCACAGAGGAGGACAGATACTGACCACCTCTGTCCCATAGCACACAGCAGACATTTCAGTAAGTGGTAAATAGCTACACGGGTCCCTGTTCCATGACATCAGGTCTAAGCAAATACTCCTGGCCTGACCCGTCTCTGCTCCTCAACAGGGAACCAAAGCAACTACACATCCTAAGGAACTGCAGAGGTCAAAAACATTCTGACCGGAGGTTCCTCTCTGCTTGACTGAGGCAGGGCGTCGTTTCATTCCTCCACGTTCCCTTAAGAAGGTTACTTTACCTCTAGTTTTTCAGACATTGCCTTTAACAAGTGAAGATGAAAATATTATCTACATGAGAACGTCACTGTGAAGATTCAGTGAGTTAACGTGTAAGCAAGCACCTTAAATGTCTTAGCACCCTCTATACCTTTGACTTAAATCACTCAGAATTTATGAAGGCTCACATGCTTTTCTAACATTAAGGACTTGGGCTTAATAGTCACTACAACTAAGTAAATTATGTCAAGTCTTTCTACTCCACTTTCATTAATGTTAATTTTATTGAGGACTTCATTCTTCCTCAATTAATATTGTAACCACCTGAAATCTTCACAATTTCCCTACAATTCATACAAAATGCTATTCCTAAGTATCTCAGAAGAAATATGAGGAAAATAGTAATCTATGAGGAACACTGCAAAAGCAATTCCATAATGAACAGATTGGACTTAACAACATTGGAGCTTTATTTAAAACTGAAAGACTCTTACAAAAGTTTATTCTTGCCCGGTGTGGTGGGGCATGCCTGTCATCCCAGAACTCACGAGAGTCACTGAGAGTTGAAGGCCGGCCTGGGCTGCATAACGAATTCAAGTTCAAACTAAACTCAAAAAAAAGGTTATTCTTTTCTTTTCTATGTTTACAGTTAAATCTAAGGAAACACATAGACATGGGCAACAAGTATGAGGGGGAAGCTGTCATTGCTACTCTAGGAAAACTGGTTCTAAGATTTTAATCTACTTAATACAGGTACTTCTGAAAAAAGCACATTAAACCCTTAGGTTCTCAATGATTTTCCCCAAGTGGATTATGTCAGTGAACTATTCTAAAAAGCAGTATGTGGGGTACTAGATTTTAAATGCTATATCCAAAACCCCACTGCAAAGCGGTGCCACAAAGACTAGGACAACCTGGTCAGGGCACAAAAGTGGCCTTTTGGAAACTAAGTCAAGCCAGTAAGAGTAGAGATTTTAATTTCTTATGAAAGAAATCTCACTATGGGCTTATTCTTGTTTTAAGCACAATTCTACAATGCTTGGTTTCATACTGCATTAAATAAAATCAGAAGAATAAAACTTTAGTCAGCAGAGACAAGACACACAGAGGATGAGAATCCTGAGGCAACACACAAAGCCAAAGGATCTTGGAGTCAGACCTGAATTCTAACTACTATTTTTGAAACACCTTTTTACCTGGAAGAATATAAAGTGACAGGAAAGGCACCTTATTACTCTTATAATTCTTGAATATAAACTTACCACAACTGATTTTCTCTGGAAATTTATGTTGGTGATGCAGACAACCTGATGAGTTGTATATTAAAAATATGAAAAAAAGAAAAAAATACTATTATTAACTGAAAATATAAGTGCATTCCAGTATAAATAAGGACTATGTTCAAAGAAACTGGAAATCTCGTATCACTCATTTAAAAACCCTACAAGCAGGGCACGGTGCACACGCCTGGTCATACCAGAACTTGTAAGGCTGAGGCAGGAGAACTGATCCCAGTTCCAGGCCAACCAAGGTTATAAAGTGAGTGCAAGGCTAGCCTTGACTACATAGACAGCTAGTCTCAAAAAAAATTACATAAACTAATAAATTCCTACAGACTGGAAAAACCTGCTTGTTTTAAATATAGCAGGAGTTCTAAGTACAGAGTTCTAAAACAAGTACAATGGCTTATTAACCTCAGGGAACTAAATCCATATTCTCACGCCAAAACGCCCTTCTCATCACAGGGAGAAGAACCGGGGTTCCTATTAGGCTTTCCGGGTCTCCCGGGTCAGCTTCAACGCTCCCAAAAGACTCAATGAAAACAAAGCCCCAGACGAACATGAAGCGATACTTATAATTTATAGGGCCTCGGGCTCTCGAAGCCCTTGTCTCCCTTTTTCTTGTTCATCCTGGGGGGCTCGGAGCCGGTCGGCGGCATGGGGCGGGCCAGCGGCGCATTCCCGTTCCCCGCACCGCACGCTGTGGGTCGCGCCCCGCCGCCGGGGCTCCCCAGGCGCCCAGCCCCAACTCGCTGGGTTCCCGCCGCCTCAAACGCGCCCTTGGTTCCCGGCTCCTTCCGCCGCCAGCGCCGAGCTTCTGGCACACAGAGGAACCTCTCCGCAGACACTTAGGAGAACCCCCGGGCCGCCATCTTCCCGAATGACCTCCGACCCCGGAAGTGAGGCGGTGCCGAGGGCCGCACCGGAAGTCTGTGCCCGTGGGCGGAGCCTACACAGACTGAGGAGTCTTTATGTAGTCTTGGGAACAGCTCGCAAAGGTGGTGAGCGGGAAAACCTTCTCCGGATGAAGCTGTCCTACCCGGAAGGACTGGGGGCAACCCGCGACTTAAAACATGAAGGCCAGCACGTGCACAGAGAGGAGTGCGGGACAGGCCTGAGGACAGCTGCGTGGGAGCGGGTGCAGAAGCTGGTTAGGTCGCTACCCAGAGCAGAGGCACAAGGTGTGGTCCCTTTGGAAGATAGATGTATCGGTATACAGGGGTGTGCACGGAGAAAACTGTGCCGGAACTGTGCAGTGTTGCAGACCTGAGTGTACAGTAGTTGGTGTGCATGTATAGCAAAATGCTCACAAGGAAGTTATATATGGATAGTAACATACATATATCGTGGTATAGACCTCCAACTACGCTCATATATATGCATAGTATACAAGTTGTAGTATGCATGTGCACAGCTAGGAATATACTCATACAGTTTGTTTTGTTTTATTTTGTTTTTTTGAGACAGAGCCTTGCTCTTTTGCTCAGGCTGACCTTGAACTTACATGTTTACCCAGGCTGGCCTCCAACTATCCAGGCTGGCAATCTTCCTGTCTCAGCCTCCCAAGTGCTGAAGTTACAAATCTATGCCACCATGCCTGGCCTTTTCCATATACCGTGGTATGTATGTATGTACAGCTACATTCATACATATACACAGTAATACATGTATAAAGTATATGTATATACCTACATTCATACATATGTAATATCCTCATGTATATGTACAGCTATGTTCATATATAGTAATATATTCATAACATGTGTTATACATGTACAGATGTGTTCATACATATATAGTAACACATACATATATAATGTATGTGCATAGCCATTTTCATACATATATATAGTAGCATACACATAACATGTGGTATAGATGAATACCTATATTCATATATATAGTAATATAACATCCAGCATATATATACAGCTATGTTCGTGTATATAGTAATAAACTGTGATACATGTGTACAGCCATGTTCATACATATACTGTAATGTGTATATAAAAGGTGCTATAATACAGCTATGTTCATATATCTATATATAAGTATGATATATATAAGTATTTTATATATATATTTATATAAGTATATATATAATACATATAAGTATATATGTATCATATATATACTTATATTTAATGTAAGTATATATATACTTATATATATAAAATACTTTTTTTTTGAGACAGGGTCTTGTTTTGTAGTTCAGGCTGGCCCTGAGCTCATTATGTAGCCCAGGCTATCCTTGAACTCACAGCAGTCTTCCTGCCTCTGCCTCCTGAGTGCTGGGATTACAGGCATGAGCCACCAGGCCCAGCATTGTGGTGTGTGGTGCTGGGGATCGAACTTGGGGCCTCAAGCGTGAGGCAGACACCCAGAACCACTGAGCTAAATCTCTGGCCCTATTAATCACATCTGTGATACAGGTTTTTGTTTTCCTGATGTATATATACATTTTTTGGTGGACTGTGTATATTCATACAGTAATATTCATATTCACTGTATAAGTATATATAAAAATCATATGTATAGCATATATTAGATTTATAATATATAATCCTATATATTATATAATCTGTATAAATGCAGAAAAATTCTTTGAAAGACAACTATCTTAAAGCTATCAGTTTGTCATTCAGATGCCTAAGAGTAGAATGAGTGAACTTCAATAGTTATATCCTGACTGCTCCTTTAGTCTTTTTTTTCTTTTTTTTTTTTTTTTTGCTTTTGGAGACAGGGTCTCGCTTTGTAGTTCAGGCTGGCCCTGAGCTCACTATGGTGCCCAGGCAAGCCTCGAACTCAGCAGTCCTCCTGTCTCTGCCTCCCGAGTGCTGGGATGACAGGCGTGAGCCACCACGCCCACCATTGTGGTATGTGGTACTGATTGCTGGTGGGTGTGAGTCACCATGCCAGTACTGCTGTATGTGGTTACCTGAGATCAAACCAGGGACCTTGCAATTGCTAGGCAGGCGCCAGAACCACTGAGCTAAATCTCTGGCCCTATTTTTTGGTTTTTTGAAACAGAATATAAATCACTAAGTTGCCCAGGCTGGTTCAAAGTTGGGGTTGTTCTGCTTTAGCCTCCCAGAGTCCTGAGATTAGAGGCAGGGACCACCATACCTGTTGGGAATAAATCTCTCCTACAAAACTATCACTGGCTCTTTCACCAAGTCTCAATGTATTAATGATCAGAACATCACACCCTAATTAAAGGTATGGAACTCTACATACAGAAGCTCTTCTAGAAATAGAGCCACATACACAGCAGAGGCACACTAGATAGGAAGCGCTTTATTTTGACCCTGTTCCCATAGTACAAATGTGAAAGATGAATAAATGTCCCTTAGCAGTAGAGAAGCAGAGAAAAAAAATGCTTCACGGAGTAGGTACTTCAAAATCAGGAATAAAAATACACAAGGTAATGTTTGTGTCTAAGACTTTATAAAGCAACGGGATCCCAAGACAGGCTGTTGTTCTTCTAAGAAATGGGTCTTCGGGAGTTGTAAACTTTCACACCATTCTGCACAGAGGAGCGTGAATATTTAGTGAGTAAGGCACCTATTGTTTGCTTCTCTCCACACAGGTCTCTGCAGAAACAACCAGAAAACCCGAATGAACAGCATGAATATTTGAGAACATAGGAACAGTATTAGTTCTTGCACTTCCCCCAAACCCATCTTTCCTATAGGCATAATATGTGTTTATTGAAGAAACAGGGTAGGGGTTGGTTTGAAGTCTTTTTACTCATTCATTCATTCATTCATTCTTTTTTTTTTTTTTGAGACAGGTTCTCGCTTTTGTAGTTCAGGCTGGCCCTGAGCTCACTATGTAGCCCAGGCAAGCCGCTGCGAACTTAACAATCCTCCTGTCTCTGCCTCCCGAGTGCTGGGATGACAGGTGTGAGCCACCATGCCTGGCACTATGGTATGTGCTATTGATTGCTGGTGGGTGTGAGTCACCACGCCCAGCATTCTATATGGTTACCGGGATTGAACTCAGGACCTTGCGCTTGCAAGGCAGGCACCGGAACCACTGAGCTAAATCTCTGGCCCTCATTCATTCATTCTTTTTGAGACAGGGGCTCACTTTTTAATTTAGGCTGGCCCTAAGCTCACTATATACCCGAAGCAAGCCTCAAACTCAGCAATCCTACTGCCTCAGCCTCCTGAGTGCTGGGATTACAGGTGTGAGTCACCACAGCTGGTAGTTCTAAATCTGAACTGAACCTTCAAATCAAACACAAGCAGTTGGGCCAGGGATTTAGCTCAAGTGCTACCGCGTTGGCAGTACAAGGGCCTGAGTTTGATCCCTGGTACCAAAAAAAAAAAAAAAAAACCCAAAACCCTGTGGCCAGAGCCATCTGAATACACGGCAGGGAGCCAATCAGGTTGTGACAAGTCCAAGGTTTCCCCCAGGAGGAAAAGTCCCTAAGCCCAAGAAGCCGGGGACAGAGGGCCCGCTGGGACCCAGCTCTCTGGAGCACCCTGCCCCGCTGTCTGTTCTGTCTTCTTTTCCCTGCTTACAAATAAAGCGTCTCCCTTTCTCAAGTCCTGTCCCTTGAACTCATCACCGGTGCTGCATTAAGGTCTTGTGAGCCGCTCACCCAGCGCGGCCTGGATGCTGCAAGGCTGGGACAGACTCCACTGGGGACTGGTGACAGGCGCTCTCCCCTGAGATGAGGAAAGGGCAGCCCTCGCTTCGCTAGAAACACGTGTGAAATTCTCTTAGACACTGGATGATGCGCTAAGCCAGTGACTGTCACCAGACAACCATCAGCTAAAATGGGGCAGAGCCACTAACTCAGTGCGGCCCTGGGGAAGGCTCCTCCAGGGACCAGGACAGGAGGAGGGAAGAGCTGTTCCTAGTGGCAGGAATGGCCTGGTGTCCCTCAGGCTGAGAGGTCAGCACTGGACAGTGGGCCGCTGAGCGCAGGCAGATGGACATCACCAGAAAAGCTGTGTGCAGTGCGGCAGCTCAGGAAGTTCACAGGCCTCCTCCCCGCAGCACCGGGACTGAAGTCCAGGGCTCCACACTGAGCTGCAGCCTGGCCCTTTCTGAGATGGAATCTCCCTGAGTCGCCCAGGTTGGACTCAAACTTGAGAGCCTCATGCCTCAGCCTCCAGGTGCTGGGGTCCCAGACATGCACAGGTGTTTTCCAGTGAAGGAGAGCACAGGCCTGGGTCTCAGCTACTGCTGAGTGTCACATGGATGCTGTGACAGAGTGCTGTAGGCCGGTATAGTGACCCAGGGCAGAGGGGAGCCCAGTCAAAGGCAGATGTCATATGGGGACAGGCCACGCGGACAGGGAGTCCTCCCAGCAAAGGGCCACGATAAGGGTGAGCAGTGGGGGGAAAGGTGGTTCTGATCTATTTGCTCTCATTTTCTCACAATCATAGCTGGGCACACACCTGTAATCCCAGTATGCGGAAGACTAAGGCGGCAGGATCTCTGCAACTTCAAAGCCAGCCTGGGCGGCACAGTGAGTTCAAGGCCAGCCTGACTACATCACGAGACCCTGTTATTCCTGTACTTACTGGATGTAGGGAGCAATGTCCTCTTCAGTCCACTTCTCCCTTACAGAGAACAGAGCATTAAAACGCTCCTGATTCCCCTCAGGTAAATCATCCGCTTTCAGCAAAAATATGATTTCTGGCCTTGTGTGTCTATCCACCAGCGCTAAACCCTGCAAAAACCCAGAAGGGAAAGGGCAGTTCACAGCTGATCCACTGTTTAAAACTGGCTCGTTCTTTAACCATTTGGTTCAGCAGAGCCCAAGGTAAATACCAACCTCACACAACTGACACAAAGATTTGTAAGTCTTTTTTACAAAAATAACTCTTATTCTGTTTTTTGAGACAGGGTCCCACTCTGTAGTCCAGGCTGGGCTTGAGCCCACTATGTAGCCCAAGCTGGACTGCCCTCCTGCCTCAGCCTCCTGAGAGCAGTGCATCACCACACGGCTCCTTAACACATGACTGACGGTCTCTCCTGGAATCTGGCTTCTGTCTCCCCCAGTCCAGGAATCCTTCCTGCCACACCTTCCTGGACTCTGGGTCCCCCTCTCAGCAACGTGGGTGGCTCCTCCCTCCCCCCACCCATTCCTACCCTGCTTCACGGCCCTATTTCTCCTGCCTGGTGCAGTTCCAGGGCCTCTGCCCCAATCGCCTTCCCATCCCCGTCTCTCGTGGACCAGCTCTTGTCCCAGTGCCCTCTGCCCACTGCTGTGACTTATGTCTTCACTCTGTGCCCTCCCCCAGCCCAGCCACAGCATCCGGGTCCACAGACGAGGGCACTGTGCTCACCCCAATGCTGCCCCACCCTAGGAGAATGGCAAACCTAGATTCTGCTACTCACGCTGCACAGCCTGAACTGTACAGCGAGACCTTGTCTCAAACAACAACCAAAAGGTTAACTTATGATCTGTGAGTGTGTCTCCGTCCAGTATGGTATGTGGACTGGTGTATTCCGTGCTCCTAACAGGTACCCGGGACAGCAGGGGCTCTGCATTCAGCTCCAGGCCTCCCCCCCTATCTCTGGTAGGAATGACTGAGGACCACGCAGCAGGCCCAGCGGGTTACCTTGAGCTGGTCCAGACTGGTCACCATCCCCTCAGGGACACTCTGCTGCCACACCGCCTGGAACTCGGCCAGATTGAACTTCACAGCATTCTGCAGGAGCATCTGGGCTGTGGTGCGGCAAATCTTATCCGTACTCAGCTCAAAATAAACTTGCCCTGCAAAAAAGGCATCAGAGAGCCCTGTAGTATCCTCCAGCAGGTCCTCACTTCCTCTCCCTTCTTGGCATTATCACCTGCTCAGGCTTGTATCTACATGTCTCCCAGAGCCTCACGTACTCACAGTTGGGGCTCTTGGAAGGTGGCTGGACTGTGGGTGTGATTCTGGTATTCTGGGTATGTGGCACTACAGTAGTCCACTGACTAGGTTAGTGTGGCTGTGGGTATGGCTGAAGGGATTTACTGAAAACAGAAGCTTCACTTTGGGCGTGAGTGGCACCAACCAATAGGCTTGTAGCCCAGATGCAGCATAAGGGGAAGGAAGGCTCACTGCTGCTGCTTCCTGCCTGCCCTGCCATAGACTGTTTCTCTTTTGCCATGCTGCCCTGCTTTGGAACCAGCCAAGTGAAACCTACATGAACCGTGAGCTGAAAGAAACCTCTCCTCCTTTCACTCTAGTTGTCAGGCATTTTGTCCCATTAAAGAAAAAGTAACAAGGCAACATTTCCCTCACTCCCTATCCTACAGATCTTACTTTTAACACCAGCTCACTTCACACAGGACCACCAGTTCTACCATACATTCACTGCCCATGAACATACTTTCCAAACTTACCTTCTTCTATGTATTCCTTTCCATAACACTTGAGACAGTGCTCTATCATTTCCCTGAAAATTAAAAAAAAAAAATTGAAGTTATGGCCATTGTTATGCACTCACTATATATTACACTAGCGATCAGTTCTTTCTAGGTATCTTCTATATTCATTTCTTCCCAGCACCTGTGTTTATCTGTTCATATTTGTAGCACACAGTGATCACACCACACATGGGAAATTGGTACCTGTACATAACACATCTTAACTTTTCATCTCCTTCCCTCTTCCTACATTTCTTAGTCCTCTTCCTTTTCTGCAAAAGATGTATCTCCTTACCTCACCCTCCGACTCAGGTGCTGTACAATTTTGCCAGCTTCTGGAGCCTGCTGGCAATCGGACAGCACCTAAGATTTTGGTTTTTTGACACATTGTCCCTCCATGTAGTTCATGCTGGCCTTGAACTCACTATATAGCCCAGCCAGAATCAAACTCCTCCCACCTCAGCATCCCCATCCATGCTGGAATTATAGATGTGTGCCACCATGCCTGGCTCCTATCATCTATCATGCATTTTGCTTTTTATTTTTACTTTAGGTTCCTCATATAATAGAAACCATGTGTTATTTAAGCTCTGCATCTGATTTCACTTAACATGGTCTCAAGTTGCATCCATTTTCTGACATACAATTGTCTCAAGTTTATCCTTGTTTATGACAGAGTAGTACTCCACTATATATAAATACCACACTTTTTTTTTTTTTTCTTTTTCTTTTGAGACAGGGTCTCACTTTGTAGTTCAGGCTGGCTCTGAGCTCACTATGTAGCCCAGGCAAGCCTCAAACTCAGCATTCCTCTTGTCTCTGCCTCCTGAGTGCTGGGAGTACAGGCGTGAGCTACCACGCCCGGCACTGTGGTATGTGGTATTGATTGCTGGTGGGCGTGAGTCACCATGCCCAGCATTGTATGTGGTCACTAGGATTGAACTCAGGACCTTGCGCTTGGGAGGCAGGCGCCAGAACCACTAAGGTAAATCTCCGGCCCAATACCACACTTTTTTATCCACTCATCTGCTGATGGATATACAGGCTTCATGCACTACATTATAAACCTCACTTCTAACTAGAAACTAAGATATAAATTTGAAATATTAAATTATTTGGATGCCAGATGGTATTTATTTATTGAAAACTAAGATACACTGGGAAACTGCTACATACCAAGCCTCAGGTTACACTTTTTTCCAGGACTGTGAGCCTATTATTCTAAAATAGCTCAAACATTACCATAATTTGTATTTTTATCACAAAAAAAGGAAAAGATGATGCATATTCATTCATCCTAGTGACCAAAATTCCCAAATCCTGTTTGGCTGTATATTTTTAAGTTTTTTCCTAAGATATTAAAATATAAACAGTCTACATCCTGAGTTTAGTTCTGGCGTGGGAAGGAACTTTCCTCTCCTTCAGGAAATCTGCAGGACAAGGAAGTGAAGCACTCACTCTGGCTCCAGGGGGCCCAGCTCCTGAAGGCAAATACTCAAAGGGACTTTACTGAACGACCATGACTCGGAATCCACAAGCTGAGTTATGTGATTCAGAAGCTTCATCTCATAATCAAACTCCAGAATCCTCCAGTAACCTAGAATTCCAAAAATCAGACTTACCAAGGGGCATTTTCAGAGAACCAAGTAGCTGATAAGAATTAAGTAGCAGGCTAAGTAGGACCATTCTCTTGGCCACTGCAAAAACAAACAATAACAAAAACAACACTAAGAGTCTTTGTTTTCCAGCTGGATATGGCAGCCCACACTTGTCATCCCAGCGCTCAGGAGGCAGAGGCAGGAGGATAGCCTCATTTTCAAGGCCAGCCTGAACTAGTAGTGAGACTCTGTCTCAAAAAAAATCAAGAGACGATTATCGTAATCCTGTTTTGTTTGTAATGCTGTGCACTGAATGTGGGGCCTAGTGCACACCTAGCACCTAATACCATCAGATCTGAGCCCCTGGAAGGATTAAGTACGTGTGCAATAGGGTGAAGATACCCAAAGTAGTCTTCTGTCTTCCTCTACCCTGGCCCACCGTGGTGGTAACTGAGGGCACTACCTCCAATCTCACAGGCGTTCAGAACTTGCAAGTGGGCCATTATTTCTTCCTCGCTTGCCTGAATTACATCAAGCAAATCCTTGGTCGTATACTGAAATGAAAACAAACAAATTTTACACTTGATCTTAGCCAAAAGGCCGAGAAGTGATTAAACAAATTTTAATGCCCTGAAGAAGCATTAAAAGGATTTTTTTAGATTTTTTTTTTTTAGGATTTTTTTTTTTTTAGATTTCTCCCTAAATTTGCAAGAATACATAGAACTGATTGAGGCAAAATTTATCCATTAGTTCAAATCTTTTATTATTAATACATAATGATTCTGACAGAAAAATCGCACTGGGGATGATAGCACACACTTGTAATCCTAGTACTTTGGAAGGCTGAGGCAGGATGATTCCAAGTTTAAGACCACCCATGGTAATTTAGCAATTTGTATCAAAATAAAAAGTACAACCTGGGCACACAACTTAGTGCCAAGCCCCTGAGTTCAAACCTGTCAAGAAGGGAGTCTTAGAAAAAAACAGAGTGGTAAATCTTCATTTCTTAGGATTTGGCAATGATTCTTTTTTATTTTTGACTGCACTGAGGACTGAACCTTGCACTGAGCTCTAACTGCTGCTCTTTTTGCTTTTTTCTTTTGAGATAGTGAAACCATAAACTGCTTAGGGAGGACTTGAAGTTTGTGATCCTACTGCCTCAGCCTCCTAAGTAGCTTGAAATTCAGGCATGTGCCCCTGTGCATGGCTGGAAATGGTTTCTTAAACATAAGCACCAAAAGGAAAACTAGATCATCCAAACTGCCTCAATGTGATACACTTCTGTACTTCAAAACACACATGTCAGGCATGGTGGCTCACGCCTGTCATCCCAGCACTTGGGAGGCAGAGGCAGGAGGATTGCTGAGTTCGAGGCTTGCCTGGGCTCCATAGTGAGCTCAGGCCCAGCCTGAACTACAAAGCGAGAACATGTCTCAAAAAAACAGACAGACCACAAGACAGCACCTTACTATTCCTCTGGAGCCTGTGACACCCAGGCCTTCTGTGTGGTCTCCCGCCTGAGTCCCACCATGCCAGCCCTGCCCAGCTCGAAGATCACAGGCACTGGGCTAGTCCAGGCAGGTGGCCTGCGAGGAAATGCCCACCATGGTGGGCTTATGTTTAGAAAGAAACAAGAAGGTAAGAACACCACTTTTCAGGCCAGCTAGTCAGAGATTTTCCCCTAATTTCCAATAAAAAAGTGACAATGACGGTCTCACCTTGGAGCGAGTCCAATCCGCTTCTTTTGGGTTGTCAGGCCCATCATAGGTGTTTTCCTTCAGAAGTTTCCTCAACTTCTGCAGTTTAGGTCTGCATCTTCTTAACTCCCAGTAATTATTGGAAAAACCAAAGATCTGGAAATCATAACACATCGCAACGCTTTAGCAGCCTTCTGGAAGAAATTCAATGTACCCGACTCAGTCAACGAGAACCAAGAAGAGAAGGTGAGGGTTTGTGCCTTCTGTTGGGGAGGTGCCCACTCTGCCACCGAGGAAGAAACAGTGTCTCGTCAAAGCCCAATTCAGCAGGCATTGCTGACAAAGTGAGAATGAAATTTTTTTTTTTTTTAAATTTTTGAGACAAGGTCTCGCTATGCAATCCACACTGGCCTTGAACTCACAGTGATCCTCCTGTCTCAGCCTCCCCAGCACCAGGATGACAGGAATGAGCCACTCGGCCTCGCTGAAAATGAGGAATTGAACATCACACCTCAAGTACACTCTAGCAACTAAATATGTCCAGGAAAAGCTGCCCAGGACAGGACCAATTCTACAGACTAGGTGAGAACAACACACTGATGCTGAAAAACAGTAACAAGACATTACTATAATCTTCAAGTTACAAAGGAATGCTAAAAGGAACAGGGGGTGTCCTTACTCTGTATTCCACACAAATGACACAGAAGGCAAGGGAAAGACTCTTGTGGAACCCAAGAACCTTCTAGGCTACAGTAGGCACACCTATAATCTGAGCACTACAGGAGGCTGAGGCAGGAGGATTGCCACAACTTCAAGGTTAGCCTGAAACACATAGTGAGATCCTGTCTTTAAAAAAAACACAAAAGAGCACCTGGAATTTAGTTCAGTGGGGGCAGTGTCCGACTTGCAAAGGTAAGGTTGTGAGTTTAAGCCCCAGTACCGCAAAACAAACAAGCAAACAAAAAAAGTCATTAAAAATGAAAAAGAGAGAAAGAAATCTAACAAATTGGGAAAACACAGACAAGTTCCCAATAATTCAAACAAAAATAATAGTGCTGAGAAATTACCAATCTTAAGAAATAACTTCTCAGAATTCCATCATCATACATTTTATACCTAAAAGTTTTTAAAATTCATTTTTGGATTTTTTGGTTTTTTTCAAGACAGAATCTCACTAAGTAGCCCAGGCTGGCTGAACTCACCATGTACCCAGGCTGGGCTCCAACTTGTAGCGATCTTCTTGCCTCAGCCTCCCAAGACCTGGGAATACAAGCGTGCGCCCCAGGCCCAGCTTACATCTAAAGATTTTCCTGAAGACCAGCATGGCAGCCAGGCCCCTACACCCAGCTTACAGAAGGGACAGATCCGAACCTCGGCGTGAATCAAGTCCGGGGCCGCATCCTCCTGCGCCAGCTGCTCCGGCGTCTTGCAGCCGGGGACACACAGCAGCAGGTTGGAGGTGTCCGCCACCTTCAGCTCGTAGGTTCTGTCGCTGCTGCACAGCACGGCCTGCTCTTCCTTCTCGCCGCGGATCACCAGGCTGCGGAAATGGAGAGAGTGTGGGATCTCTCGGGTGGCGCTGTGCATTTGCATTTGATGCAGTTTCCACATTAAGACTCAAAGCCGGGCAGTGGTGCACACCTGTGATCCCACACTGCGGAAGGCTGGGTAGGATTGCGTTGAGTTCAAGACCAGCCTGGGCAATGTTTCAAACTTTAAAAATTTTAGGAAAGGGCTGAGGATGTAGCTTGGTTACTATGCACCTCTGGGTTCAGCCTCCAATACTCTATCCAAATAAATCGAGGACACCAGTTTTCTAAAATGGGCTAACGGGGAAGACCTCAACCTCACAACAGGCAAGAACCTAAAATAAACCGGGCAGGTTTTGCGGGTCTGTCACCTCAGCCGCAGGAGGCCAGGCAGGATTGCTAAATCCCAACCTGCATGCACAGGGAGGTCAGAGCCAACCTGGACTAGGTACTGAAACGGCCTCCGCAAAAGCAAAAACAAGAAACAACACTATTTATAAAACTAAGTTTTCAGGAACATGAAAAGAATAAAAGGCTTCCAGCTGTGAATAATCCCTAGTGGGCCCAGGGACCTACTTTATTTATTTATTTAGGGGTTTTCCCAGACAGGGTCTCACTATGTAAGCAAAGCTGGCCAGAACTCCCCATGATTCTCCTGCCTCAACCTCTCCAGTCCTTGGCTGACAGGCGCTTGCCACCCGGGCCTGCTCAGGTTAGGTGATTCTGAAGCTTACCTAGTAAGACCCAGTATCAAAAAAACAAACAAAAACCAAAAGCTGCCTGTGGACTTTTGTCACGTGGTGCTGGGTCTTAAACCCAGGCCCTGAGCCTGCGCAGCGACCCTCTGCCCCTGACGGCGTGCCTTAATCCTGGTCCCAGGGGCAAGTCGGTCCCCAGCCTGGAGTCTGAAGCAGGGGCAGCCCGGGCTGCGATCGACGCGGGCGGGAGGTGAGCGGCATGAGTTCGAAGCCAGCCCGGGCCGCCACGCGGCACGAGTCCGGCTCAAAGCCACACGCAGAAGTGGCAGCTGCTCCCGCCCCGCGACCCTGGCACAAGCCGCGCAAAGTCCTGAGCGTGAACGCCGCCCGCCCAACAGGGCGGGGAAAGCCGGAGGCGGAGTGAGCCGCTGGGGGCGCCGGGCGGGCGGGCT
>PVIC010031124.1:0-11675 GCA_004025085.1 Thryonomys swinderianus | reverse complement strand
CCTCAACAAGATACTGGCAAACAGAATACAGAGAATTATCGAGAAGATCATACAGGCTGACCAAGTTGGATTCATCCCAGGGATCCAAGGATGGTTCAACATACATAAATCAATAAGCATAATTCACTATATCAACCTACTCAAAGACAAAACACATATGGTCATCCCAATAGATGCAGAGAAAGCATTTGACAAAATCCAACACCCATTCATGATCAAAACTCTACAGAAAATCAGAATAGATGGATTTTATCTCAACCTAATAAAAACTATTTCTGAGAAACCAACAGTCAGCATCATCCTAAATGGTCAAAAACTGAAACCTTTCATACTAAGATTAGGAATAAAACAAGGACATCCACTGTCACCACTCCACTCAATAAAGTGCTAGAAATAGTTTAAGAAGTGTTTAATTCTGAGTTCAATTTGAATGAGAAAAGGAACATTCAGTTGCATTTAGCAACCTGTCTTTAAAGAACATTCTGGGACTTGGGATTTACCTCAGTGGTTCAGGTGCCTGCAAAGTACCGAGTTTGATCCTCAGTACAAAAAAAAAAAAATGTTCTGAAAGTTTCAGAGTAGAAAATTTATTGCTGCTATTTTAAAGATGTTAATTGGCCTTATTCACCATTCTAGAATCAAGATATACTACATTTCATGAAATAGAGTAAGTGTTCCACTAAGTTGAGCAGAGAAGGATTGATTTTATAGTTAGAAAAAGGCTGAAGAAAAAAGGAAGAACAAAAAACAAATTGATAACTTCAAAGTTACTATCCTTGTATAGTAGAGACAAGGAGACTGAACAACATAAAAATAACTATTTAACATCCGTTTATTTCAGATTAATTTCTTTGCATAAGGACTAAAGCAGTGGGGACTTCATTATAATGCTAAATGAAGCTAGACCACTTGAGTAATATGGCTGTTATCTTTCTCTCTCCTGCATTCTTGGAAAGTCAAATAACAACTTTGTTTTGGCTTCATAACTTTTAACTTTTAGTCTGGTTTGCTGGGGTCCAAGGAAAGTCTAGTTTAAAACAAAGGCCTCCTGGTAATGATATAGAGCACATTATCTAGGACCTCCAAATAATGTAAGGGAAATGTAGTTCCCAACCTGCTAGATGTCTGAAATGCCAAGTTCGTGTCCTTTCAAATTGAAGACTGAGTAAGAATGTATTGAGGGAATGAAAGCTTCTAAGAGAGACAGAAAGGGATCAAGAAAGTGAGTTGCTGGCCAACTCCCCTTCTCAAGGGTCTTTTATTGAAAAAAGCCATGAAGTGAGGCAGGTTCAAGATGGGACTAAACAAAGTCAATTAGTAAGATTAAAAGTATAGTCATAGGTAATACTGATCCAATGGGAAATCACAAGTTGGGTATGAGGTGGAACAAAACTATGGGTCAACCAATGACGTTACAAGTATAGTAACTGTGGTAATATTAATTAAATGATGATCAAAGGTGAGCAAACCAAGTAGCAAGAATACATAAATGAACAAGGATTTTCTGGGAAGCAATGGAGTAGGGAGGTTTCTAGACCCTACACAAGGTGTTTGATGCCTATTTAGAATATCTATCACTGCTGTTCATTCCCTAAGGCAAGTTGGTGGGTGTAGGTGTTACTCTTTTACTTGAAGCCTGGTCTTTTGTGTATGTTCCTCCAGCCACAGTTGTCCTCTATATCAACTTCTTTGAACAGCCAATGCTGCCTAACTGCCTGAAATATTTATAATTAACTTAACTATCTACAATAGTAATCGTCATTTAACTGGAGCAAACCAAAAACATCATGAAAACATTAATTTTACTTTGTCTCTTGGGGAATAGTTTCCTCACATATTATATAAATTCTGTGGTTGCATTTTTTTCCACACAAATATTATCGTAGTTTAAGTCTATAATCAAACAGTTGGGGCTAAAGAATCAACATTGTCAACAGGTTTTCTTTATTATTTCAAATATACTAAGTTTATGGGACTATCTCATCTTTTCAGTGGTATTAGCACTTTTGTTTTAATATTTTCAATTTAGAATACCAGTAGCAAAAATGTAAAGAATATTAAAATAATAAAAAAGATGATATGCAAAATGCTGCCTATAAAGCTGTTTTCATTCAATAACTTGAAATAGTTATTCATCAGTTCATATATGAAAGTATGAATTTCATTACTAGCATGCAGTGAAGTAGTCAATATCCAATGTATAAAATGTAGGTGGCTAAAAACTAAAGGCTTAAAACTTGAGGTTTACCTATATCCTAGGCATAAAAATGAAATTTACCTGAATGTTTGCAGAGGGGAACATAAAAAAAGGAAATTTAAAATTTTTCAAGTCTAACCTTAATGTAAAATCAATTAGCATGTACTTTTGAAAATTCTTTTCTTTCCTATATCACAGTCATGATCATAGTCAAGAATACCTTTATTATCTAATGTGAATATTACATGAAATATTGAGGCAGGAGATTAGGATATGGCAAACCAGCTGGGCAAGCTGGTGTAATCTGCCAATCATGGAGATCCAAGAGACATACACCCCCTGCAACTGGTACCAATCAGAAAATGCTATCATCAATTCTCATTTCTTATCTCACCTCTTCTTGATGTCAGAAATCCAAATGCAGCTCAGCTCATTGGTTTTACTTCAGAGTCATATACCCTTGGGATCAAGGAATGAACCAGAAGTGCTGTCATTTCACCAGTCACCTGGGGAAGAAGCCACGTTTGACTTTACTAGCTACTGGCAAAGTCTCAGAAGACCACATTTTAAATCCAAGCCTGTGAGTCTCTCCCTAGTGCTGCCTCATAGTGGGAAACCTTGTTTTTCCTAAAGCTAGTGAAGTAAAAGAGAGTGACAGCACCCAATCTCCAAAGTGGCAAGGCCATCTCTTCTACTGTATTGCCTTTGTTCTATTTGAGGCAGTCAACCCTGCTGATGATACGTAAGGGAATGAATACCAGGAGGTGGGCATCTCTACAGACTACTTTAGAGATTGCTGAGCAACATAAACCAAAACAAATAGACAAAGATTGAAAGAAAGCTTGTATATAGGAACGTTAGCATAACTTTATATTTAATAACCAAAAACTAGAAACAATCTGAGTATCAATATGACAATGGATAAATTAAGATGTATCCATACAGTCAAATACTATTCATTAAAAAAGAATACTATTCTAGGCAGCAGCATGATGAATCTTACAGATATAATGAATAAAATAAGCTGGACTCAAAAGATTATACTGTATAATTTCTTTTATACAAAATTCTAAACAGGAAAAATTCATTTGTGGTAGAAAAATCAAAAATCTTGCCAGGTGTGGTGGCTCATGCCTGTAATCCCAGCACTCGGGAGGCAGAGACAGGAGGATTGCTGACTTCGAGGCTTGCCTGGGCTACATAGTATGCTCAGGGCCAGCCTGACCTACAAAGCGAGAGCCTGTCTCAAAAAAAAAAAATCTAGCTGTTCCTTTGAGTGAACATTAATCAAAAAGACCCATGAATATTTCCTATTTAACAAAATCTATCATACATTCTAGTATATAAGGGGTGGGGGTTGTGGGTGGGTAGGGATATGGGTAAAAATGAGAATTAACTTCTGTCATATACTGGTAAAAATTCCCCAATGTTGAGTGTGATTGTGAACTGTATATAAACATACCAATAATTCAATTTTTAAAAAAAGACCCATGAACAAACTTTCTGAGAGGATGAAAATATGCTTTATCATAATTAGGAGCATGAAATGCACAGTGTCAAAACTTATCAAATGATACACTTAGGCTGTGTAAATCTCTTTGCATGTAAACATCACCATAAAATGTAAATAAGTAATAAATTCCAAAACAAAAGAGAGCTGAACATGGTGGTGTCTACCTATAATTCCAGCTCTCTGGGAGGCTTAGGCAGGATAATTGCAATGGGAAAACTTGTGGCTTAGTAACTTAGAGAAAAACCTCACTCAATAAAGGGGGAGTAGCTTAGTGTGAAGGCCCTGGATTCAGTTCTCAGTATCAAAAGTAAAGGAAAGAATGAGACAGATAAAGAGAAAGAGAGAGAGAACATAAGGTTTGTTGAATTTTGAGATGAACTTAAAAAGGAAAGCAAATGATCACTTCCTTTGAAGTCTTCCAAAAATAAATGAAAATTATAATCTACCAAAAGATAAAGGGTCAGGAGTATCTCTTGGGAAGCAGCTGGATGAATAGCCATTTTTCAGTGCTGGGAACTACATTTGGCTCAGGTTAAGGGCAAAGTAAAAGAACAAGGGATTTCTTAATATCTAGTGCCATCTTGAAAGCAAGTCTTTAGTGAGAAGTTGTGGCACAGAAGATGGAAGAGAAAGTTTTAAAGGAGGGAAGGTCACCAGTTAAGAGACTGAAGTAAAAAGATAAATGATATTTGCCTCCCAAGCCATTAAATAAACCATAAATTGAGCCAGAGCTTCCACTCCGATGCTCCAACTCAGATCCACAGCCCTGGGTATTTGCTTATCTTACTTACAAATGCTGCTATAATTAAAGTATTGTTTTCACTTGAAACTAAGAGGGCAAATCTAGATTTTCATCTCTTCTTTCCACACACTGAACTAAACTCTTAATGATATGACTCCTTCTGGTTTCAAAAGTTTCATCCCCAAACCAACTTTAATAAAGAAGAAAAAGATCTGTGTCTAAAGCTAGGGGGAAAGTTTTAATTGAAACCACTCTCCAGAGTCAGCATAGAGTTGAAGCAATCAAGACCAGCTTTTCTCTCCTGTAAAGGAATCTGTAGCAACACTGCAGCCTACCTGTTTGTGCTGCTTACACACTGAATATCCCTTTGAATAAAACCACTTATTGCTGTTTTCCTGAAGTGTATTGTTTTTATTGCAATAATTTTATTGAGCTTTCCCCTGTAAGGCAGTGATATCCTGAGTATGATTCAACTTCACTACAAATGTTCCTTGTGGAATCACCAAAAACTTCAAAACCATACAAAATATAACTGTATCATGAGAGCTTTGGGGCAAAAAAACCACAGTGCAATCAGCAGTCTTCGAACACAGCAGCAGTAATCTACTGACCACCTTCTTATCAACTTTCCCAACAGGATTTTCCACATTAGAACATAAGGCAGACCCAGGACTGTACACATGCTATGAAAACACACACATACACACGCACGCATGCGTGCACACACATACACATACACACACACACACACCATATGCCTCTATATATTTTATCTGGAAGACCCTAAACACTTGGACACAAAAAAGATGCTAAATTTAATAAGCTAGTATTCTTCACTGAAGGCTTTTTCACTTCCACTGTATCCAATGACTCTTACCAGAAAGGATGATTAAAAATACAGTCTGCAAAGTGAATAAAATTAACCTAGACAGTCTGTACTGTCCCTTGAAGTTTATATTCAGTGAATTTGGCCTATAAATTTCAGACTTCCTTAAAATGTCTCTACATCCAAAATAGTCACATTACTACCTATTGTACACAGATTTCCCTCTATTGTTTACATCACTGGCACCCAATTTTCTCAGAAACTCTTACTTAAGCAAATTGGGTGTGGCTTTACAATAAAGACCCACATGTTTTACAGAGGGAACAGAACTGAAAAGTTCAGTCACAATAATGTCAAACTATCACAGACACATACAAGCATGCACACACACACACACACACACACACACACACGTGCGCATTGCATTGTCAACAGAACGAAAATATTCAGCAGTCTCTCTTGCTAATTGGTCTAAGCATTATTATATGAAAAGATAAGACTTTGAAAATCTCACATACAATTCAGGGTGCAATTATGAATATTTCAACAGGCACATATCATGAAGTTTTAATTAAAACCAGTAGTGCTATTGATATTGTAATGTCTTGCTGTAACAGACAAGTAATCATCTTCCTCCCAAGTGAATGGTAATACACATGCAATTAATTATAAAAGACTTTGCAGCTGGAACCACCTTGGAATCACCAAGATTCAGAGCAAACGTACACACATTTGACTAGACAAGGCGACCCCACTGGGGCAGCATCACAAGTATCTATTTTGTTTATCCAGGTGGAGCACCCCTCCTTATTAGGCCCAGTGCCTGAAAATTGTCATAAACTCTGTTCATCTTTTCTGACACAAACAACCCTCCCATTCTCTGTGATCAAGACTGTGGTCAAGACTGACTGTCTACTGCAGATATTTGCCAACAGAGGTTAGTCAGTAAAGCCATTTCCAATGATAATCATGCTTTTGAAGTTCACTGCTCCCTCACCTCCTGGCTTAAGAATGAACAGAGGGTTTCACTGGGCTAAAATAGTTCTTAGCATCCCTTCTACGAATGTATTGCTCCTAATTTTTCACATATTTCTAAAGACCCTTTGATGGTTCCCTCTTTTTTTCACAAAATAAGTGGATTTGGGAGACAAAGGAATGAGAGAGAATTTGGGAAGCATCCAAATTAAAGCAGAGTGCTTGAAAACATGTTCAGCTGCCAAAACTTTCATTCTGGGTCCTGTGGATACCAAGAACCCAAACCACAGACACTTAAAAATTAAAGTTACAAGAGAGTTGCAATTTATTTCTTGACCCTTTTTTAATGAATTTGCTGAAAAGTAACTGAACTTCATAAAATCAAAGCAATCACTGAAAAATCCTTGCCGAAAATTGTACAAAAACTCCTTCAAATGGGAGAGGGGAAGGAAGGAAAGGAAAGGAGAGAGGGAAGAGGGAGGAAGTAAGAAAATATCCCAAATTGCCCAATGTTTTCTGGCAGCCTGGGGATATTTTTGTGAAAACTGGAGATTTGATAATACATTTACTTTATTAACATCGAGACATGCTCTGGGAAGCTGAAGCAGGAGGATTACAAGTTTGACCCCATCCCTGAGCAATGTAGTAGATTAAATTGTGTCTTATACTGGTACAAATTCCCAATAAAAAAATTAAAAAGAAAAAAGTCTGCAGATATAGGTCAGCATGAAGGCCCTGAGTTCAATTCCCAGTGCAAGAATGAAAGAGGAAGGAAGGGAGGGAGGGAGGGAGAAGGGGGGAAGGGAAGACAAAGAAAGAATAAACTGAGGCATGCAAGTATAGTGCCATGTCCACCGTTCTTAGAGAGTGATCACATAGCCCCAGAGATGTGGATTCTTACTGGCCTGCCTGGATTCCTTAAGATCCACAGAGATGTCTCATATATTAAAGAAATGACAAGCTTTGAAGTACTGACACTGCACTGATTTCCTTGAATAAAGTTAAGTTTAGTATGTGAATCAATGCTGTTTGAGTCACTATTTGAATCAGTTCTAATGATACAAGTAAACATTTATCAGCAAGCTTATGGAAATCACCCTTCCTTTTTCACTGCTTAGTCGGATTTTGAGCAAAGCTGAGTAACTGTGACACTGACACAGGAAAGTCTAACACCAAATAATGATATCTAGAAATCTAAAAAAATGGGCAGTATGAAGTCCAGACACCTAGGCAGGGTGTTGGGACCTAGGAAATCTTTGAAGCAATGAAGTAGAAGTTGCTATATACTTAATTTTCTGTCCTAAGCCATAATTTAAAATAAACTTGGCCATAGTTAAATCCATTTTATGCAAAATGTAACTTCTTAGCAAATATAGGAAATATGTATTTAGTTTATTCTCCTTTTTAATTTTAATAAACGTGAACACTATTAATGGTTTTCAGCTGTCTCGATGCTGAGACCATTAGCTGAGTGTGGCATATTCCTCCTGTGTAAAGTTATTCCATCAAGGAACTGAAAATAATCAAACTAGAAAGTGTCTTAATACAGTAGTTACAATCAACAAATGAATTAACAGATTCTGATCTGCACTGAAAACAAAGAAAAATAACCAAGTCGACTAAATGAAATCAAGAACGCTGATTCTCCCAGCTTCCACTAAGACCGTGTTTATTGCTTTGAATACTGAGGGTAACAGTAACACTGTCTTAATCAAATACTTGCTAAATTCCAGGCATTGTGCTAGTCATTCTGTAACCACGAATGCATTTAACACTCTCTAAGCTACAACAATTATAATGCTTTTTTTACATATTAAAAAAATGAAGATTGAGGCCCCTGGGGACTTAGCTCAGCAGTTCCAGGGCTTGCTTCACAAGTGCAAGGTCCTGTTCGATTCCCAGTACAAAAAAAAAAAAAAAGATTGGAGGTTATAAATTTCCTTAAATGTACACAGTTAGTGATTGATGAAGAAATTATTTGAATTTGGCTTTATACTACCCTACATTATTTATACCTCCACATATAAACCGTTTCCTCTACAGTGTTTTCAGTACCAGATCCTCCTTCTGACTTTCAAAGTATGTAAATGATGCCCTGGGATCACAAGAACATCTGACACAGGGGCGAAAACATGGGGGACATTTTAAGGAACAACTAGTATGTATAGTATAGATCGTATCAGGATCAGGTTAAACAAAAGTGATTTCAACCCATCAAAAACTTCCTGTGGGGAGAAGACAACCAGGCATGAGCAGAAGACACACAACTTGACAACTAAAGCCAGATGGATCGAACCAATAGGAAACACAAGAGACCCTGTCTCAATGGCCTAAGGTGACCATATTCGGTTTGTGCGAAAGGAATGAGAATGAAGAAAGGAATTAAAAATTTTACATTGCTATTGTGTGGTAGGTATTGTATTATTCAATAGACATTATCTCGTATAACCCTACAGCATCATCCCTACAGGAGTTAGCATGTATTTTTACAGGTGAGAAAGTCCAGAGGAGTCTTGTAACTGATGTAAAACAGCTAATTGGCCTTAGAGCGGGGATGAAATTCCAAACGTCTCTGTTCTGAAGCCTCTGCCCTTTATTTTATAATAAGCTAGCACATGGAGAAGACTGTCTGAATAGCAGGGCCAACTTCAGAGGCATCCAGGAATTCAAGTTACATAGTATAGAGGAGAGCAGATGAGGTAGGGTTATGCAGTTAAACTCATACCAGGAGGCTACTACTTCAGAAAAGTGTGTCATCCTTCAGTTCACTGTCACAGTTGGGGTGGTTCCGTCCCATTAGTTTTATAGGCTGATTGGATCATCTGCCTGTTTATATGAGGTCATTTCCTTTCTATTCATTTTCCATTCCCATGTTGAGAATATGGCTTTCTTAAACCCAATTTCTGCTCATTAAGTGAGAGTGGCATAGTGGTTTTCCATAATCCTTGAGTGTCTAGAACAGGGTTATGGGCTTTTTGTGTTCAATAAATGTTAATTAACTTTTTCCCCAAAATAAGAGGTATATATTCTTTTGAGCTGAATAAAGCAAAAAGTGTATTTTAAATCACCCAAAATAATTTCAAAAGCAACTTACAATGGCTACATGATTACTTAGAAGGATATCCTCCAAAAGTTAGCATTAGATAAGGAGGTTAAACATCAGATTAGGAAAATAAGTAGTTTAGAGCCTTTGGGATTCCTGGAAAGACATTAGAGCAAACCAGCTTGACTTCAAAACCAGCCCTAAAATCAAAACCGGCCAAATTGTACTTTTGCCCAATTGTCTTCAAGGATTAAATATCTGGAATGACCATTGTTGGCAGAAATTACTCCATTACAGAGACAATATAGTGGTCTAGCAGCATAAAATGAAATAAATGCCCTACTTAAATCTTTGATCACAATAAAAGCTTGTTGTTAAAACTATAGCAGGAGGCAAGAGGATCACCACAAGTTTGGAGCCAGCCTGGGCTACATATTGAGATCAAGGCCAGCCCTGAACTACACAGTGAGAACTCCAACTAATCAAACAAAGGAAATCCATTCAGTTTAGCAACCTCATGAAAAAAAGTAAATAATTATTGTAACATTTTTATAAACCCTTTACAATAGACTGACTGAGACTATCAACCACAGTACAAAAACAGATACTTTTGAACCACAGTACAAAAAAAGATACTTCTAAAACATCATGTGGGAAACTCTGGAGGTAGAATACATGATACAGAGAGTGTATAGAAAACCCACACACTACATACTGGTAAGTTAATCTATAATGGTCAGTTAACCTATAAAATCAATAAGTATCATCTCAAGTCACAAAGCAAAGATCTGTAGAGACTCAATGCTCTAGAAAAAGACAATGACTAGCACTGATCTATGCTTTTAAGCCATGTAGCTTTGCAGAAGGTGATGACCACTGACCATCTTTCTCAAAGACAAACACTGCTTTATTGTTCACTGACTGCTACTATTTCCTGTTCAGAAACTAAGTTCTTACACAAGTTATTAAAAATCGGAATACTATATTATTGAAAGAGAACATAGTAATCTAGAATTGTCTATTTACTAGATGACCCATTCCAGAGAAATTAGCATAATTAAGAAAGTGAAATTTATTCTAAGTTTCAAGCTCACATCCTCCTAAATTTATGCTCTTTCTTTACTGGATTGGCAATGTAAAATATTGATTGTTTCAAAGTCATGCGCCAGGACTCTGAACTTTAAAACCTGTACTGCTTATTGCCAGAATACAACAGAAACTTTTCTTAGAAGCTAACACATTGTGTTATCTTTGAGGGAGGATGTTTGTTATTACTGTTTTCTTTTGTTTTTTTAGGGTGTTTTTTTTGACAGGTTCTCCTATACAGTTCAGACTGGCCATGTACTCAGTACATAGCCTAGGCTAGTCTCAAACTCATGGCTATCGTCTTGCCTCAACCTTACCAGGGTAGAATTACAGGCATGTGCCTCCATGCTCAGCTCCATTGTGGTATCTTTTAGTGAGATGATTGTAATTGTTGCCATTTTCAGAAGTGATCAGAATGTGGAGTTTTATAACTTTAAAAGTGAAAAAGGCATTAGTCATAAATCATCTTTGAACAGCAACAGGTCTTTCACCCAGAAATCTCTTGATTCACCAGTTGGCCTTTAGCACTTTTGGGTGGAATTATTCTCTATGATAAAGGGAGGTGGCATAATTAAGATTCAAGACAACAGAATTTGGGCAAGAGGTAAATCTCAGCAGAATGATAAAGTCTCAAGACACATTAGACAATATACAAAAAAAAGGGCAAAATAAACCTCAGCTGGTAGTAGGAAGTAAACAATTCTAAGAGAAGAGGCAAAGGTATCAGTGACCATTAATCAAGTAAATGCTTGTGCTATGCAATGTGATCCTCCCTCTCTGAAGGGTAAATCCAAGCCTGCCTGGGTTAAGTGGGCCACACTACATCTCATAGTATACTATGAGAGCCCATGAGGAAGATGGAGATTGAGCACGCTCTTACCTGTCTATAAAAACTCACCTATAGCTGGCTGGGTGACTACTGCTCCCCTTGGTCATGGCTCCTTCGCTGTTCCAAGAGCTGACCATATTAGGTACTCACCCTTGTTCCAACGCAGGGTAAAGGAAAACACAGTAGGACTCCAGGTCCCCACAAGTGGTGCACGGGTAGGAAAGGCTAGTGGGCTGGCTCTCAGAGACGTTACAAGGCAGCAGCATCCTGCTTTTTCTGCAGCTCTCAGACTATTGGATTGCGCTGTGTGGAACATCACACCAAGAATCCCTCCAGGACACTTCCTCACAAACTCAGAGCCAATTTAGAAGATAACAACACAACAAGGTTTCAGCTGGGCTATACTATCCAACCAATCAGAGCTAACCATATTAGATCAGCCAATCAGATGTAACCACATTGTA
>PVIC010031123.1:6715-21593 GCA_004025085.1 Thryonomys swinderianus | reverse complement strand
GTCTCTGCCTCCCAAGTGCTGGGATTACAGGCGTGAGCCACCACGTCCGGCATTGTAACTCTAATATATTTAACTTCAGCTTTGAAATGAAGTTCATTTAAAAAGACCTAACTTCCATAGTGTTATACCAAGTTTCATTTGATCCTGTTGTACTTCTGCTAAGTATCTTCCCAAAAGAGATAAAAAAGAATCATAGTGCAGTAACCAGGCACAGCCAGGCTAACAGAAGCCCAGTTTAGTCTCTGAAGTACACAGTCACACTTACTCTCATGACTGCTTCTAGATCTACGTCCAGACTCAAATCCTCAAAGGATACAAGAAGATGAGGATTAAAGAAATCACAATATTTACCATTCTAGATAAAGATATATAACTTAAGGCTGGTCAGAAAGGATGGAAGAAATGTAATGTTGGGTCAGACCCCATTTGTTGATATATTTGTATAAAGCTTACATTCCGGATTTAATATGTTAGTTCAAGTAACTAAAGGATGAGGCAGTTTTCTTCAAATGACAGGTGAACCTTGAAGTTGAATGTGACCTGTACTGGATGAAGCTGGAGTGTCCTAACTTGCTCAGTGCCCTGTCGAGGAAGGTATTTAAAGGACCAAGGAGACATGAATTCCAGAGGGGAGTTATCATGGAAGTATCCCGGATTTAATTCCTCAGGTTTACTGGGATATCTAAAGATTATGTCTTTCACCATGACATTAGGGGGACTGTAGCACTCTTGAAGTCTACATCATCTTGGAGTTTCTGTGAGCAGCAATGCCAGGAGGACTAGTGCCAGTGGGTTAGGTCTCTGCTCAATAAGCATGAAGCACTCTGGTGGCAGTGGGCACCGTACATGGCAGACGCGAGTTGGGTGTGTTTACTATGAAGGTTGCCGTACACGGTTAGTAAAGAGGCAAAGACATTCTCAAGATGGTTTGGGGCCCAGAGACATTTGCTCTTTGCTTGTGGGGTTCTCAAAGCTGGAAGAGAGGCGCAGCCCCCTAACGTAGGGCTTGACGTATAGCAGTGGAGAAGCCGTCTCTCTGGACGATCGATTCCGAGCCAGTCACCGTAACAAACAGTGGTGACTTCGAAACAAATCCTCCGACTTCATGCTGTTCGTGAATTCAGAGCACCTTGGTTGGGGGGGAGACTGGTCTCTGGAAGGAAGCTTCGACGCTAGCAATTTGTTGTAAATCTCCATAATGTTCTCCGAGGACCAGAAGTTATTTCTCATGGCAGCTGCACACTGGAAAAGATACATAAGAATGGGGGGAGGATTTAATCCCAACATATGCCATTTCTTCTTTCTTTATACGTTCTTCCTCTGAATACTTTTATTTCTTCACGGAACGTCAGGACAGTTTTTTTATAAAGGACAAATGGAAATCACTGGAACTTCTGCTAATGAGGTAGAAGGCTGTAGGAAAACTACATCCAGGAAGGTTTGCAGAGATGGGAACCATCATCAAGGACTTGAAGGATATGTGCTCTGAGGACTCTTATCACATCTGCATCCATACCATCAAGTCACTCTGCACAGAGATTCGTGACTTTTGTTGATTGACAGTGGATCATCAAAAACCTAATCAGGTCAGACTTCAATTTGAAACACAATTTAGATGTAATTTTAAAATACGAGGAAACAGACAACTTCTCTAGTCTCTGTAATTCACTAGTTGAAGTCGTTTTCATGAATATATGCTATCTGCATATTTGGAACTGTTTGCTTGCAAGTGGGGAGACAGGAAATACATTCTCATTGTTCTGCACTACCAACATTGGCTTTGAAGCTCAAGTCTGTAATCCTGTCCCTAGATATGCTGACGGCATCTGTATTTCAGACCACTGCGCCATGCCATGAATGCTATGACTCTAACCGGACTCAAGACAAAGGAAGGAGCGATACCACTACAGATACTTCAACAGCATACATGTTCACCGCAAAGAAATAATTGCTGCAGAAATTCGGCGATCTCTAATTCAGTGAAATCTCCAGAGTCCAGAGGTTTGGGGCCATGTGAAAATATACCGTTCAGAGTGAATGACCAAGCCAGGCATGGTGGCGCATGCCAGTCATCCCAGCACTCGGGAGGCAGAGACAGGAGGATTGCTGAGTTTGAGGCTTGCCTGGACTACATAGTGAGCTCAGAGCCAGCCTGAACTACAAAGCGAGACCCTGACTCAAAAAAAAAAAAAAAACCAGAGTGAATGACCAGTTGATGTATATGGAAATAAACTTGTCTTATAGAATTACTCATGTCCCACAGTCTCACCCTGAAGAACCTGGCATGATAGAGGAGTGGAAAACCCTGAAGGAATTCAGTTCCTGTACCAACTGAGTGCCTCCGTTTATGGTCTGGAATAAAGCTCCCCACTCAGGATGTGAGAATGTAAATTGGTGACTAAAATTGGTCCCATCTCTCCCACAGCAAATGCTCATAAGTCGGGGAACAAGGGATATAATTGAATGTGATTGCCTCAGCCTTACCCCCAGCAAATTAAACACCCGTAAACACTACTCCCCAATCTGCACGTCTTTGGCCTCTGCAGCTCGATAGGTTGTACTTTCCTAGGAACGGAGGCTGTTATCCAGGGGCACAATTGTTTTATTTTAAATTTTATTTGTGATAGCAAGTGGTACTGTACATGTTTGAAATGCACATGCTATCGGAAAATGATTGCCATAGTGAAACAAATTAGCATTTATCACTTCACATAGTAGTTCTGTTTGTTTTATTAAAGTAGAAGTTGAGACTGCCAATTGGCCGCATTAGAATTCTCAAGGTGGTGAGCGCACTGGAAAAGGACAGGATTATTGTACTCACTGGGAAAATTGATCCTGACTCTGGGAGAAATCATGTTGCCACAATGGGGTAGAGGAATGTATGACTGGAATGAAGTAGACACCCTGTCTCTTCTCGTGTTCTTTACAAAGTTAATGGAAAAACACAACTCACTATAAGCGGAACTGCTAAAGCTAAAAATCTTTCAAAATTTAACATTTGTGTCATTTTCCCAGGAAAAAGAATGATGGTGTGTTGGGAAGCTTTCTGAATATAAAGAAAAAGGATAGCATCGAATCATAAATATCAGCTATGCCTTAAAATCTACATGTGCTTCTTCCTTATGTTGATATGAAAATGTGTGCATTAACTTACCAGTTCTTTTTTTCTTTTTTATTTTACCTTGTATCCTGATAATTTAACAAAAAGTGCTCCAATATTACTTAAGCTTCTTTGGCATTTAAAGTATGCCTCAGATGTTAAAGAACAGTGCCTAGGGAAAGAAATAAGGTGACAAAAGATCTTTTATCCTCTTTTAGAGAGGTCTGTGGACAGAACTCTCCCAACCCATGTTGAACCTCTAAATCCTAACGTGTTGACAAATGAGGATGGGGTTTTGGGAGGCAAGTAGTTATATAAGGTCATGAGAGTCAGACCATCCAGATGGGAGAGGAAAGAGGGAAGAGGAGAGAAGGGGAACGGGGAGAGAGAGGAGGGGGGAGGAGAGAGGAAGCTGGAAGGGGAGAAGACAGGGGAGGGAGAGAGAATAAATTACTCTGTTGATGCCTGTATACACACAGCAAGGAAACAGCCATCCACAAGCCGGAAGTGGGTCCTCATCTGGAACCAAATCATCTGGCACCAGGCCTTGGACTATCCCACCCTCAGACCTGTGAGGAATAAATATCTGCTGTTTAAGCTACCAGCCCATGGCATTTTGTTATAGCAGTGCAACCTGACTAAAACAGAGGGAGGGTTGGTTAGAGGGTGGTTTTGTGAAATGCAGTTACACTATATTATGGAAGTTTTTTCTTTGGGGTTAAGCATGGTTAAAAACTGTGTACGTGTATCTCAAGCGGACAAAGAATGACTTGGGATGTTTTCCTATTTTTGTCAAATTAGCTAAGCGGTATTACCATGCATGGAACTCCTTTCCTTACATGGCTCGGGTTAGACTTGGAGACAAGAGAAGTGTGGGCGAGATTTCCAAGGCAGAAGTACACAGACTTCCTTCCACTGTGAAGGTCAGAGACCAGCCCTGGCGAGGGCCACAGCTTTCACATGCAGTCGCTGTCGTATGCACTGGGCTCCTAGGTCGCTGAGCTGCCCATACAAATTTCCCAAATGGTTTCTGAGTCAGGTGACTGTTTCATTTAGTGTCAAACATTTCAGCTTCTCCTGCTGACTTTGGAGGCCACTGAGATCAGAGCGGTGTGGGAATAGGTGGGTTAGATTGTTATTTTCTCTCCTCAGTCCCTAGCATCTTGCCTCTCCCCCCTGACATCAGCCCTTCCTCTTGCAGACTGGCTCTGTGCTCTATTTCACTGATGAGAATGTCCTCAAGGTGCGTCCATTTAGCTATAAATGTCTCTAGTTTATCCTTCTTATAGCTGCATAATACTCTATTTATAAAAATAAAACACATCTTCTCTATCTAGTCTCCAGTTGATGAGAATTTGGGCTGTTTCTAGTTTAACTATTACAAACTGAGCTGCTATAAACATCGGTGCACATATGTCACTGTGATATGACACTTTTAATTTTTTTCGTGAATACGCCCAGGAAGGAAATACAAGGGTCAAATGGAACGTCTAAGCCTAGCTTTTGAGAAATCTCCACAGTGGTTGCACCAGTCTACATTCCCACCAACAGCAGAGAAGGGTTCCTTTCTCCCCCACAATCCCATCAGCATTTGTTGCTGGTGATTTCTTGATAGCAACCACTGTTTGTAGAGTAAGGTTCTTTCAATTAAAGGTATGTTACATAATTATAGGCAATTTTAAAGTATTTGTGTCATTCAAATACTGACAGTATCATTGCTCTTAGCGCTTGACTCAAATTAATGATACTGTGGCTATATTTTGATTTAAATAATATGAAAAAAAATCTACCCATCACCTTATATCAATAAAGCTATTTGAGAAAATGTGTTCTGATTTTAAAAGAACTCACTCTAAGACACTTTAGGAGAATGATCACTTTGGAAGCCTAAGAGTGCTACAATTCACATAGAAATAATAAGAAGCATTTATTACTGTTCCTTTATGGAGTGCATATGCATTGATTTTCTATTCAGTGCTAGTAGCGATCTAAGCTCTGGAGCTCCCTTCGCAAGGAAGGGGAGGCGTTACCCACGAAAAGCTTGTTTCCAGAGCAGAAGGGCCAGAAAGCAAATACAAATGCCACACAAAGTAAGGAAGCGCGAGCTAAGAAGAAAACTCAAGCAAGATAAGAAGGGAAAATAGATTAATCTCTTGGATGAGTGATCAGGACATACTCTGTAGGGAGACAGATGAGGCACAAGCCAGAGTGAAACCAGAAAACAAAGCTCAGTGAGAAACAGGAAGAAGGGCTCAGCGAGCAGATGAGCAAGGTCTCGGGAAAGCTCAGTCAGGCTAATTCAAAGAAATGCTAGAAAGACAATGTGCTGCAAGATGAGGAGGGGGAGAATGTGGGGAATCAATTGCAGGGGGGCGAGTGGTAGAAGGTGTAGGCCAATCAGATGGTGCAGGTTGTAGTAAAGACACGGGGCATGTTGGGTTTTATATTTCACAACATCCCCTCTTTGTCCTCGGGGACAACATGTTATGGATGACATACAGCAAAAGGGTGGAGCTCACTGTCCTGGGCCCAGCTGTTTTCCCATGATTCCTCTGCTTTGCCAAGTTCTGTTCCGTATCATGAGAGAAAGAGGATGAATCTTGGGGCAGTGTTGTCCGGGCTGCCTTATCGCACAGCTGGCCAAGACACTGGCTCTCCCTGGCAGGTCTGGAAAAGAAAGAAGAGCCAGGCCATTCTAAAAAGTCGATTTCTGTCTCAACACTGATTATCAGCCTGGAATGGATGGGATGGCTCTGATGCTGTGTATATCAGAAATAGTTATAACTCTGGGATTTCTTGTCTTTAAACTACTCACCAGTGACTTCCTGCTTTGAACCACTCGTTACGCCCTATAGAGACTCTCTAAAGTTTCTCTGTTGGCCTAGTTGGACCTTGACTGAAGAAAGAGATACAGTTGAAACAGGTCTGCTGGCAGAAGACAATTATGGTGACCTGGGCGGGAGAAGATGACAGCCAGGGAAGCAAAGGAGCCCACGGGGCAAGGTGCGAAGTGGTAAGTCATGAGTTCTCTTGAATGTGGGATGAGAAAAGGGACTGTAGGGCTTGTGTGATGGAGGAGTAAGTGGCAGAGGCTCAGAGTTTAGTTTGCCAAACTGAGTGCAAAGCAGAACCGCTGGTAGATAGGAAGAGGGCTGAGGAGAAGCCAGTTTGAACAGGGAGAGTTCAGATCGAGAGTTCTGCCTGGTGGAAGTCGATATCTACACGGAGGCTCCCGGAGGAAGTTAAATGTGTGAGTCCAGAGCCTAGGACAGCACTTCAGTTTGAAGCTATATTAAATGGGTGATGAGTTACTGGAATAGTAACAAGGCTATGGATTTTGAAGAGATCATTCAGGAACTGCATAGAGAAGAAACAATATCTGGGAATTAAATCCTAATGTACTCCAATATTTGGAAATTGAAGACAAAAAAAAAACCATTACAGTAGCCTGAATAAGCACCATCAGCACAAGAGAAGCAAACGATGTGCGTGATGGTTTTAGACGCCACCTGAAGAAAGAAGACGTGGTGTCCAGTGAATAAAATGTCTCCGGCCACTCACACTGTGCCGTGGCTTCTTCCCTCCCTCCTCTCCTTCTCTTCTTTCCCTCTCCCTTCCCCTCCTGCTCCTTCCTGCCCCTTTCTGTCTCTTTCTGTCCTCTTCTCTTCCTTCCTTATCTCTTTCACTTTTTATTCAGTTACTTCGCTTTATTTGTTCAGCGCCTGGAGGATGCACTACACCTGTTCATTCGACCCTGACCTGGAGAGTGTTAGGTGAGAGCCGTTCACGCGGCTGAATGCGCGAGAGTTAATTTCTGAAACTTTTCCTTTGAGCCAGAATGGCAAAGTTTATTTTTAGGAATCAAAACATCTTACCCTGGGAAACAAATGTAGCATCCTATATCTTAGTACAACAATGATATTTACACTGTGTCAAACTTTATATATATTGCAAGTATAAATTTTATATATATATATATATATATATATATATATGGCACGAATAGCTTCGTTCCACTTTACCATATTTGTAATAAAAAATTTAAAATGTCTTTTCATGTAGTTTCTTCTGTTTTTTACTTGGAAATGTCAAATGCATTAGAATCTGCTTAGAGCCCCTGTTTCACTATGCACATAAATACATTCCCAGGGCTCCACTAGAGGAGAAATTAGCTCTCTGCCCTTGCTCAGAGGAATGCTAAGGCTGCATTATTGATGCACCTCTTTCACATATGGGGGTGATTTTTCCCTCCTAGGACAGAGAACACGGGCTATTTTTCATGTAGAGACGAACGACATTTGTCTGCCAAGTAGAGAAATGCCCAGAGTATGGGTGGGTCCAACTCCTCTTCTGGCCAAAGACAGTTAGGCGCCAGGTTAAAACGGATAAACTCAGGAAATCCCACACCTAAACTCACCCATCAATCAGCGGCCGAGCACCTCTAGATCCCATTTCTCTGCAATGCATAAGTTTTCTTTCCAAATTAAGCATCACATTTCCTGTATGGAAGAAGAGCTGAGCGAGGAAGTGATTCTAGAGCTGGATTCCGTTAAGCTGCTACTGCTTTTTCGTTATTACGTTCCTAAGTGGGTGGGAGAATTTTAGAGTTTAAGACAGGTCAGAAAAAATGGCAGGATTTGATATTTGAAAGTCTAAATAGAATGGAAAAAACTAACTTTTAAAATTCTACATTTGAAATTCTTTCTCCTAGTATAATTATGAACTGCATTTGACAAATAACCTCAAGTAACCCTTCAAATGAAGCCTTGGAAAAAGCACTCAGCCCAAACCAGGAAGCCACGCCCATCTTCGCGACGCAAACGGAGCCGGAGAGCCTGCTGTTTGAAGCTGTTCAATTTGGAGGCGATCTGTGAAGCAGTAACACATAATTGATATACTTTTTTTTTTCAGATCGTCCATTAGGGTTTCCCGTTCTACTTTTATTTTCTGGGCTGCGAATCTACCTGAATTAATTATATCTACAATCTATATCTCTATATCTATTTTATAATAAATTAAAAATACTGAAATTGAGTCTACCCTATAGATACTTGTTTTTAAGTCATTAAAAGCCTTTATGTTTGTACATTTCTTAGGTAGTTTTTCATAAAGGGCCTCTGAAAATAATAGTTTCTCACCTCCGTGTCCCATGTTATTCCCTCTAAATCTTTCTTACCAATAAACTCAATTTATTTTTTTAAGTGTAGAGAAAAAGGGTGAAAAAAAATCCTTCTTCAGCATCAAAATATCACTGAATTCAACTGACAAGTTGCATGCATTTACCTTAAAAAGGAGTTGAAATCTGCTTAATTTATTAGGGGGGATTATAATAGTGTAATTTTCCACTGATGTATGGCGGCATAGTACAAAACGTGATAGAATCATCTCAAACTTACCCGAGTGTCTCTGAACAGCAAAGACGCCTCTAGAGTGGTTCTTTCTCCTTTACTTGTTCTATCTGTAGTATTTGTTCTTTATTTATGTCACTATTATTTATCTAAGAAGGAGACATTTCTTAGATACTTAAGCCAAATATCCTGGTGCCTGGAAATCTTGGTGAGAGTGATAGGAAAAAATGATAATTGTCTAGCTTCTTTCCAACTGTGTAAGTATAAAATCTTCCCAGTGTAAAACATAATTATTCCCTCCAGTGGAATATAATTTGTTCAGAAGAGGAAATATTTTATCAGCAGACAAACTAGCTCACGACATAATCCTCTAACCACAGACCACCATGGAAGCGAAGGAGAGACACGTGACATCAGAATTTATTAATTTTCACGCACTCTTTCTAATGACTTTTCCTGAATCCTCTTAAATTTTCAGAGAACTCTGTATTAGAAATGAAACCAAATATATTAGGAGGAAAACATTTTCATGAGTTAAGGCTATATGACTGTCTTAAGTATAACTTAAGTAACTCGGCATTACAGGCCTAGAGCCTTCTTGGGCTCTGAGAGTTAAAGCAGCTTCTCAGTGTGATATGATTTATAAAATAAGAGTTAGTATTCAAATCTTGGTGCAGAAAAATCTAAGTCATCTATTCTTTTCTGTGATACATATCCCTTCATATACTTACAGGTATTTTAATCAGTTTTCTTACATACAATCTTTCAACTAAGATCACCAGGATCTGGAATAAAGATTTTACAAGTAGTTAATAATGATCTTGTATGTTTAACAGTGTATTTTATGAATGAATCTTTTTTTATTTTTGTTTTTTTGTTGTTGGGTTTTAAAAATTTTTGTTTTTCTTTGGTACCAGGAAATCAAACTTGGGATGTTACACTTGTGAGGCGCTACTCGAATCACTGAGCTAAATCCCTGGTCTCCTTTATAATTTTACAAAATTTATTTATTTATTTATTTGTTTATTCACTCATTCGTTCATTCATTTTTAAATGCATTGATTTAGTTTTTTCCCCCTTTGGGGAATAAAGTTGTTTAAAATTTTGTAATTTTTCTTTGTACCCTCAGAGAACTAGCTTTTTTGAATTGATTCTTTGGACTTGTTCTTGTTTTCCTAGGACCATGAGGTGCATTAATTGTGGTCCTTACTTGGGCTCACTCAGTATTTCGGGTGTGGGCATTCACAGCTATAAACTTCCCTTAGGCTTGCTTTCATTGTATTCCATATTCTGGTCTGTTGCACTGGCATTATCATCTGACTGTAGAAATTTTTTAATGTCTTCCTTGATTTTTTCTGTGGCTCAAGAGAGTGTGGTTTAATTTCCATGTGTTTGCATAATTTCTGTGGCCTCTATTGTCACTGACTTCTACTTTCATTGCACTATGAAGTGATAATATCCATTGTATAATTTCTTTTGCATAGACTTAAGTGTGCTTTATGGGCTAGTATGTGTTCTATTCTGGATAGTTCCATGTGCTGCTGAAAAGAACGCATTTTCTGTTGTTTGGTAGAACACTGTAGGTTTCTGTTCAGTGCTTTTGTTCGAAGGTATCATTCAGCTAGTGTAGGCATCAGCCTACGAGCTTGAACTTGAACAAAGAGTGACAAAGATGCAAAGTAAAGAGACAAACAGGTTTTAAACAGGTTAAAATCTGGGGGGCCAGGGAGTGCATGTCATGTCTCCCTTCAACACAGAGCCCCACATGACTGGTACCCCTTGATTTTACTCACTCCGTTCTGCGGACAAGCAATCAGAGTTCCACAGGAGTCATCAGGCTCACCCCCTCCTGCTACTTCTCCAGGTGAACAACTTCACCTCAGGTGTTTTTATTTTCCTTGTTACCCTCTTTCTCCTCAGTGCTCATCATGGAGGCCAGTTAACCCTCATTCTTCCCATCTGGTCTGCTACAAACTAATTTCTTTGTTGTTTTGTTTAATTGACTTATCTGTTTATGACAGTGGAGTGTCGTGAACCTCTGCTCTAACTGTGTTAGTATTTTTCTGATCTTTTACGTCTTGTAGTACGTACTTGAACTTGGAGCATATATGTTTACAATTTTTATCTTCTCCTGTGGAATTGTCAATAGGTAATGATCTTGGTTCTTTGGCTTGAAGTTCACTTTGTACAAAAATTCAAGTTCCCGGGGTTGTTTTCCACCTTTTGGGTTTCAGTCTATGAACTCCTTGTTGGACTAGACATGACTCTGAAGGGGAGGTGTGTTTAATCCTCTTGGAAGCCTCCGACGGGGACACCACAGTTGTTTAACTTATAATCTTTGCTGCATTCACCGCAGAACTGGGGAGCTCTGTGGCTTTTGTTACAACTGAGGCTCGGAGCTTCCGAAAACTGGAATCATTTGATTTCTAGAAGACTTTTTGTTGTTAAAAAGAATTGTTATCTTTGCTTCTGTTATGGGTGGAATCTGTGCGCTGTTCTCACCAAAGGAGCCTGTAGTCTGTATCCTGTATTAGCCAATGAAACTCATAAGTGTGTAACCTAGTGATTGTGTATGCATCTTCCTTGAACTATTCTTTGAGAATTCGTAGCTTCCTGAGCACAGGTGTACATCATGTTTAATCTCAGAGCCAGAACTCAGTTTTTCAGGTCAGGCTGATTCTAGGTTCAATAGCCCGCAGCTCCCAATGGTAGCATCATTGTTTCTTCCTCATGGAAAACGCACTGATTTATATTAGCAAAAAGTCACAAAATATCCTGCAATGCAGAACATTTAATTACACGGGGAAGGTTGATCCTAGGAGTCTACACTCCTTCGGGGACTCTTCCACGGCCTGTTGCAGTACCATAAACGTCAGTAGCACCTCTGATTTGTGCCTCAGAAAGTGAGAAACTACCACTGGAGAATACGAAGTTGGTGAACCATGAGGAAATGCCTTTATTGTGAGCCCGGTTAATGGGGAAGAGACCTTGGGCTTTCTAATTTGTTGAGAGTGAAGCGATCATGTGTCTCATGAAAATACTTATTGTTCTCTAATACCCAATGTTCAGTTTACAGTAAGGACACTGGGGTGACTTATATTTGAAAAACTCACATGTAAACTTACATTTGAACTTCCTGATAAAAATAATAGCAATCATAACAGCTACAAAACATAATAACAAAAAATCTAATAGTAATAATATAAAGAGAAAGAAAAGGAGGAGGAGACTGATGTAGCCTCAGTATCAGGAATGAATCTTCTCTTGGAAGACTTAATCATGTACATACATACATACCAGTAAAAATGTATAAGAAAGAAAGAAAAGAAGGAAAAGGAGAAGAGAAGTGAGTGGGAAGGCAGAGCCAGACAACAAAGACTAAAAGATCAAAAGTATATCCTACACCCATCAGGCTGCACTGCTGAGGATCTTCATCTGTAAGTTGATAGTTCAGTCCCTACTTACTCCTAATAGTGATAGTAGTCCCCTGTGCAACTGCTGATGTGCTATATACAGCAGACAAATGTACAAATTATAAGAATTTTTCCTGCTGTTATTAGCTTAGACTCAATAAAGAAACATGAAGTGTGGAAAATATCGTGTTTGGGGGGTATATTGTATGATACAGAATAATCACATTTATTTTAGGGAACTGATTGTATCCTGATCATTTTTACTTCTTTCTCTTTCCTCTCTCACTCGTCTCACGTCTAGAAGATCTACCTCCCTGTTTCCTACACCTCTCCTTCATTTTGCTCTGTAAGACTAATGGCCTGTTATGAAATGCTACATGTGCCATCTGAGCCGCTCTCAGGGGAGCTGTGTGGATCCACGGAGGGAAGAATTCTACCCATGCCAGGGTATGCCATGGTTTCACAGAGTGAATGAATCAAGATAAATCATGAATCATTTTTTTTCTTCTTGCCCTTTTGGGTTTTCGTTACACCAAAGGCGGATGGTCACTCTTTGCTTTTTCTGTTGATCTGCGTGAGAGGAGAGACAGACAGGTCAGATCTAGAGGCAGAGAAAGATGAGGGTGAGGCGTAGCGGTGGGACAGCGCCTGAGCGGTGGGGGTGTTGGGGGCGGGTAGAGACGCGAAGAGGCTCTGCGGGGCGAGAAGTGTCACCCGGGTCCTACAGGAGAGAAGACGCTGGAGGATCCTCTCTCTGCAGGATGGCAGGGCTGGTGAGATCCTGAAGTCATTAGCTTGGGAAGCAAAAGTGCAATCGTGTCTAACAGTTACAACATTGCTAAATGTTTTTTTTTTTTTTTTTGTGAGACAGGGTCTCGCTTTGTAGTTCAGGCTGGCTCTGAGCTCACTATGTAGCCCAGGTAAACCTCAAACTCAGCAATCCGCCTGCCTCTGCCTCCCGAGTGCTGGGATGACAGGCGTGAGCCACCACGCCCAGCACTGTGGTGTGTGGTATTGATGGTTGGTGGGCGTGAGTCTCCACGCCCAGCACTGTATGTGGTTACTGGGATCAAACTCAGGACCTTGCGCTTGCGAGGCAGGTGCCAGAACCACTGAGCTAACCCTCCGGCTCACTAAATGTTGTTTTTGAGTTTGTTAAAACAATATCACTTAGCTAGAATGTAGGAAAATAAGACTTTACTGCCTAAAAATGGCATGGACTTCTACAAAAGCAGAATCAACATTTTCACTAGACAGATAAAGTCCTTTAGGATCATAACTTACTGTGGGAACAGTAGAGGATACACAGTGAAAATCTGTATAGATGATGTCACTCAAACACATCCTAAGAGTTGACTTTTCACATAGGACTTACGCTAAAATACCTTAGTGGAAAGCCCCGCCTCTACATGATTAGAATAGCTAGATTCACTAGATTCTGTGTGGAACATGAAAAGAAACAGAAATGGGTTCCAACCTCCAGGAAATGTCAGTCCAATGAGAACAACAGGAAATTAAAAAAAAATTCAATGGCTGGGCGTGGTGGCTCACGCCTGTCATCCCAGCACTCGGGAGGCAGACACAGGAGGATTGCTGAGTTCGAGGCTTGCCTGAACTACATAGTGAGCTCAGGGCCAGCCTGAACTACAAAGCAAGACCCTGTCTCAAAAAAAAAAAAAAAAAAAAAAAATCAATGTTTAAAGAAATGCCAAAATTATGTAGAATACATGATAGGATTCCTGAAGACAGAGAGTGAACACAAGTCACAGTGGATCAGAGCCCACATTGATGACCTCGCTTTACCATAATTACCTACGTACAGACTTTTCTCCTAATACTATCACTTCGTGATGTGCTAGGGTTCAGCACGACAGTCTGCATTTGAAGAGTGACACAATCTGGAACCCATGACGGCCCATGAGGTACAGTTCTTTGGGATGTAAAAGGAGAGGTAAATTTTCGTTTGTTCGGATATATAACATCCATGTACGTAAGACTGCAATCTTCCAGATTGTATAGATCTTGACTCTCCAATTAGGAAGTTTGGGTTTTACCCCATAAGCATTCAGGAATCAGATATTAATTTAAGCAGGGAATCAACACGATAAATCTGAAATCGTCACACACTGTTCCAGAATCCATGCCGCTTCACCTTATAATTTCTTTCATCGTCTTCTCATTTTAATTTCTTCAACATTAACTTCAAGTAGATTTTATTAGGCCTATGTTACAGTGAGGTAAGCTAAGGTTTAAAAAATGTTTTTAAATCTCATGAATATTAGAGAAGAAAATCTAATTTAAGTCTTGAAAATCTGGCTTCAAACGCAGTGTATTTTTCTTCTCCGACATTTTAGACAGCTCTCAAATTTGTACTTGTTTTTTTATATCCTTAATGTTTTTACTTCAACTTTTAAACATATGGGAGAGAATTCTAAGTTTTCTATCTTTACTAATTTTCGTATCTGTTACATGTAGGACAATTTCAACTGATTGAATTTTTCCTTGTCAGAAGCTAAAACATCAAGCTTGGCATTTTGATTCTAAAACCTTGTTTTCCACATAAAATTTATGACGGAAGGTGGAAGGTAAGGGAGGCAGGAGAACTCTAGAATTCGAACACACTGACGCAATCACTGCGTAACTTAGTCGGAAGGAGTAAGGACGGAGTACGGAAGGAGTACGGGAACGGCCGCCTCTTCCCAGGCGGAAGTGACGCAAGAAGCGACCTCGTTTCCTCTGCTGGTAACAGGTTTCTTCTAGGGCCCTGTGCGTCCCGTTAGGCTGAACCTTCCCCGGAGGGGCTCCTCCGGGTCCCTGTCTGTGGAGAGCCAAAGGGCAACCGCGCCCAAAAGATGGCGCTGAGGAAGTAGGTCAAGTGGTCTATATCCGCTGAAAAACAAGTCTATATTTAGGCATTGCCTGATCAGCCAGTTCGCTTCCGCTGTATAGCCGCCTATCCCAGAATGCCACGTGTCCTTCAGGCATTGGCTGATGACTATGTATATATATACTGGGAG